>SJYQ01002043.1:52264-92263 GCA_006410935.1 Redunca redunca
GATAGCATATTCAAAAGCAGAGACATCACNTTACTTTGTCAACAAAGGTCTGTCTAGTCAAGGCTATGGTTTTTCCAGTAGTCATGTATGGATGTGAGAGTTGGACTATAAGGAAAGCTGAGCACTGAAGAATTGATGCTTTTGAACTATGGTGTTGGAGAAGACTCTTGAGACTCCCTTGGACTGCAAGGAGATCAAACTAGTTCATCCTAAAGGAGATCAGTTCATCCTAGATTCATTGGAAGGACTGATGTTGAAGCTGAAACTCCAATATTTTGGCCACCTGATGTGAAGATCTGACTCATCTGAAAAGATCCTGATGCTGGGAAAGATTGAGGGCAGGAGGAGAAGATGACAGAGGATGAGATGGTTGGATGGCATCACCGACTCAATGGACGTGGGTTTGGGTGAACTCTGGGAGTTGGTGATGGATAGGGAAGCCTGGCATGCTGCGGTTCATGGGGTTGGACACGACTGAGCGACTGAACTGAACTGAATATGACCACCACCATTCCATCCTCATCTTCCCACAAGAGGCAATGGAATTAGACTTTAAAGTTACACTGCCTGGATTCAAACTTCAGCTCTGCCACTAACTAGCCCTGTAGGCAGGTTCCTTAACCTTTTCACATCCTCGCTTCCACATCTGTAAAATAGGAAGAAAAGCACCTAATTTATTGATTGTGAGGATTAAATTAGTTAACACATGTAGAACACTTAAAACAGAGACTGGTAGGGAATTCCCTGGTGGTCCAGTGGTTTGGACTCAGCTTCCACTGCCGATGGTACAGGCGGGGGAACTAAGATCCCATAAGCCATGTGACCCAAAACAAAAAAGCAAACAAAATCCCCAAACAGTGCCTGGTATATAATACATTTGTCATAACAAAAAAAAAAGGAACAGGAGATGATTAAATATTTTAGGTACTCCTGTTGTCTCCTTCTGATGCTATCTAACCTAGTATCATTATCAAAAGGGGAAAGAACCTAGCTGGGTAGGTCTTGCTTTATTCATCTCAAACTTTGGCCTAATGATCAGTATCCTTTTAAATATGCTCAATAACCACTGACAAATAAAAATTTTATTGAGGATCAAAGTCAGTAAATTCCATGGCAGAGTCCACCTTTGGAAAATAAAAGGGACCCATGTGTTTATATTTGGGCTTTAGGCCCCTTCCCTGTTTTCTACAGATTCTTAAAGAATGTTGTAATCTTGCCTTTCACTTGAAATACAACTGATTTGGGCCAGGAAACATGATTTCTGCTAGAGCAGCTGAAACTTCTCTTAAATGCCCTCATTGATCTTGGGCTTTAAATCTCTCTTACAGACATCCATTTGCCATTTTCCATCTACACTCAATTTTCTTAACATGAAATGAAAAAGCAAAATCAGAACTAACTGCTTATGTTTCCTGTCATCTAATAACATGTCAGTGAACTAGGAAGAAAACCCAAACCTTTCTTGTCCTTCTTGTTGTCTACACTAATGAAAACAAGTTCTTAGTCTCTTTAACATTTCTAGAAAGTTCCAATCTCATTTGAGGGTTAATCTTTCCTGTCTGTATTCTCAGTGGTCTGTTTCACACCTTTCCAGTTATTGATTCAGCATCCTACTTCCCATCTTTGGTAAATCTTTTTCATGCTTGAGCTCATTAGAAACATACACAGGTCCTCTTCTTCCTTTTCTTCTCTCTGGTTAGTACTTTTTAAGACACTTGAACTCTCTTCTCATTCTTAAAAAAAGGGTCTACATCTATAATATGTAGTTTTTTGAAATTAATCTCTTCCAAAATAAAAAGGAAATTAACTATACCAAACATTCCATGATGAGTACAAAGACAAGGATGACAAAGCACTACTTTCTCAGGATTACCAGGGGCCTGAGTCATTACTTTGCCGACTAAGGTCCATCTAGTCAAAGCTATGGTTTTTCCTGTGGTCATGTATGGATGTGAGAGTTGGACTGTGAAAAAGGCTGAGTGCCGAAGAATTGATGCTTTTGAATTGTGGTGTTGGAGAAGAGTCTTGAGAGTCGCTTGGACTGCAAGGAGATCCAACCAGTCCATTCTGAAGATCAGCCCTGGGATTTCTTTGGAAGGAATGATGCTAAAGCTGAAACTCCAGTACTTTGGCCACTTCATGCCACGAGTTGACTCATTGGAAAAGACTCTGATTGGGGGCAGGAGGAGAAGGGGACGACAGAGGATGAGAGGGCTGGATGGCATCACTGACTCAATGGACGTGAGTCTGAGTGAACTCCAGGAGTTGGTGATGGACAGGGAGGCCTAGCGTGCTGCGATTCATGGGGTCGCAAAGAGTTGGACAAGACTGAGCGAATGAACTGAACTGAGTCATTTCAGAATCCCCAACAAAATACTCTTAGAGTATTAACACAGAGTCACCCATACTTCCCAAAGTGAAAATGTTACAAGTCAGAATAAAAAATGGTCTATAACCCAATGGATTCAGTTACGACCAAATAGAAGTCAGACAGTTTTGAGCTAACACTGTACCAGAGAAACCTATTACTTTACTGTAAGACACTCCCTGTGTGCATTCCAGAACCTACACAATGGCCAACTGGACTCTGCCATTTTTTTTAAGGTACTTGAGCATACAGATTTTGGTGTCTCCGAAGGGCCTGAACAAATCTATGGATACAAGAGATGACTGCAATCTATTTGATGGTAGGCGTTTACCCAGGTTTTAATTCTGATCAGAATGAAGATCATAAAGACAGGAGCGATTTCCACAAGTTTTATTTGTAAAGTTCTTTAGGGAAAGAAATGGAGTTCTTTATTTCAGGATTTGATTCATAATGTCAGGATGAAGCCTGCACTTTACCTCCTTCCCTAAACTCTTAAGACAATCTCTGTGGGTTACTAAAGCACTTCCCTTCCACCTAACACTGACTCACAGCATGTCAGAACCAAATTCCACAGACACCCTATTTTACAGACATCAACAGGCCCAGAGAACTTCAGTATCTTCCCCAAGTTTAGAGCCCCAAATCAGGATAATTCTTAATGAGGTCTAACAGTATTGTATTCCGATGTAAACTTTTGTTTTCTTTTAAAAGACTCTGTTATTATACTTAGTTTTTCATTTGGCTTTCCATCAGAGGTTCCAATTTCGAAATCTCTGCTTTTGCAAAACTCCCCACGCACCTCACATTCCCCAAAGGGCACATGACTAGTAAATACTTAAGATCGTCCCCAAGACCACTAGAACACAATTTTAGACAACTTATTGGAAGTGTTATTGCTAGTTTCAGAATTCAAGAGCTCTAGAATGGCAACGTTATCCACCTCGTGCCCCTTAGGTACATCGTTGAGGAAGAAAGCCACAGTAAACCTACAACTATGAGATGAAAACTCCTAGAGTGATACCGAGAGACTTCCCTGTAGTTCAAATGGTAAAGAATCTGCCTGCCATGCAGGAAACCAAAGTTCGATTCCTGGGTTGGGAAGTTCCTCCGGAGAAGGGAATGGCAATCCACTCCAGTATTATTGCCTGGAGAATTCCACGGACAGAGAAGCGTGGTGGGCTACAGTCTGTGGGGTCGCAAAGAGTCGGACACGACTGAGCGACTCACACACACACACANATACAAATCTTTTTGTTTATACCTCTTTGAGGTACAGTTAGTGTATTTTCCCTCACTTCTACTATTCTTTATGCTTGTTATTCCCCCTTCCAAGTTATGAATATCTTGAGAGCTGGAACTGCCTTCTAATTTTTATAGTCTCTGAATCTTATTATATTGACTTTAAGGCAGTACTGATTGTGTGGCATGTCATTATTTTAGGTACCATAAAGAAAGAAAAAATACCGCCAATTCAACTATGACCATGCTTTGTTATCACATATTTTAAAGTTTCATTATTTAAAGAGCTTATTTACAAAATGAACTTTTTAATATCCTAAAGTGTCTAAATGTGTCTTAAATAGACAAATGGAAAATTACAGGATTTTAGAGCTGAGAAAGGAGAAGGCAATGGCACCCCACTCCAGTACGCTTGCCAGGCAAATCCCATGGACAGAGGAGCCTGGTAGGCTGCAGTCCATGGGGTCGCTAGGAGTTGGACACGACTGAGTGACTTCACTTTCACTTTTCACTTTCATGCATTGGAGAAGGAAATGGCAACCCACTCCAGTGTTCTTGCCTGGAGAATCCCAGGGACAGGGGAGCCTGGTGGGCTGCCGTCTATGGGGTCGCACAGAGTCGGACACGACTAAAGCAACTTAGAAGCTGCAGCAGCAGAGCTGAGAAAGAGGCCACTATTTCTTAGTCTTCAAAAATGTTATGGCTGAAAGAAACCTTAGTGATGATCATATTGCCACTTTATGTATATAACTCCTATGTCTGAAGAGACTACTCATGTTTCTTAGTAATCTGATTAAATCTGGCCCAAATTTCAATTCCAAAATCTGGGAATTCCACAGCATGCAATACAGTTTCTGCATGTTTTATGGTCTATTGTGCTTCTCCTTCCCTCTGCATCCACACCCCCAAAGTCATGCAAGCTGCCTCCTTATCAGTTATGGGACAGATAAAACAGCACTTTCACTAGTTTCAACAAGAAATATGATCTTATTAGGCATATAAAAATTTTACTGTAAACTTGAATACACACACACACACACACACACACACTCTCTCTCTCTCTCTCTCTCTCACACTGATGCAAAAATAGGGGAGTGATCACAAGGAAGGTTCCCACTGAGGAGTTTATGCCTTTCACAGGCTCCCCCACCCTATCCTTCTCTTGCTCTCTTCCCACTCCTGCCTGTTATAGAATAACAAGCAAATTCTTTTTCTTATAAAATAGTTTCTCTCACACTTAAACCCTTTGGTCAGGGGAATTTACCTTATTTTTATCTCAACTACTTCATAAAAATGTATCGTATCCTTTTAAGAGGGTTTATCGTGAATAAACATTATATCATTGGTTATAACTAAAGTATTAGATGGAATGACACATGCAAACTTGCACAATCAATGACGGCATTACAACCAGAGCCATGTTTGTCTGAAATCAGGGTTTTTTCCCCTTATTAAATGGTTCTACATCTTACTCTGCTATAAGTAGTTACAATATGCTAAGGGAAGCTTATGGTGGCTTGAAGTCTACTTTGAGAAAAAAAGGGGAAATTCAAAATTCATTTTTGAGTAGGTAAATAATTCTTATAAGGATGATGGAAAATCACATCCAAGAAGGGGACCATGACTGAATCGATCTACCAGCAAGTATTTACCAACTGCCAACCTTGTCTCATGGAAAATGATAGGCACAGGGGTAGATTCCAAGAAGTCAAGGTCCATGTCCTTACCTTGCTCACAGCCTAAAGATGAGGGAATGATATGTTCTTGAATTGGAATAGACTGCTTTTCAGAAAAGTTTTTCTATGAGCAATGTTACCTGAATTAAGAGCACTTCAGTTTCAAAATGGGAATGGTGTGTGTGTGTGTGTGTGTGTGTGTGTGTGTGTGTGTTGGGAGTCAATGGGTGGGAGGGGATGACAAGATCAAATGGAGAAAACAGTGAAAAAAATGTTCACAAAATTTTATACTACAGAGGACATCAAATACAACACTGGAAGAAAAGCAGTAGCTGAGGTGGCATCCTATAAGTCTCTTGAAAAAGTAAGTAGAATGGGTTGGACAAAATGTACATATGGCCTCTACACCAATGCTCAAAGTACAAGTAATATAAAATATAATGAGTTTTTACACAGTGAGGAAAATAAAATGTCATGTGGATCAAGAAACTTGGCAGGATGGGGCCTACCAAGCTTTCTATGCCTGGACCACGGCAGTGGAAAAAGGTGCAGTACATTGTTCCGAAGAAACAGAACTGGGTTCTGATGTGCAACTGGAAAAGAATGGGCAGTCAAGTGACACATACCACATATTTGTGGGGAACTTGCTTCTGAGACAGAAGTAGCTTCTTTGCTATGATCTACAGAAAGACAGTCCTGGCCCTCAGTATTTGTAAAATTCAGAATGGAAAGGAAGGGAAAAATGGGCAGGAAGAGAAGGAAGGAAAGAAAAAAAGAGATCTAAAGGAGTAAGTAGGAGGAATAAAAACAAGAAATGATAGAAAGAAAGTCAAAGTAGTACTTTACATCAAGAAAATAGATTTTATGGGATTTTGTGTCTTTGAGAGTAGAAAGAAGAAAGGAATTATTTAGGTGAAGATAAAGGAGAAGAAAATAAGTGATATCATTGGAAGAATGTGTTAGAGCCTGTCAAAACAGATAAACTGGATTATAGGTTCTAGGAACAAATCATGAAACCGGCATAAAACCAAAATCCAGGACTGAGGGGTATGTTGATTTAGTGTAATATCATCTTTCATAAGGAAGATGATGGCAGAGAAGAGTTTGCAACTCAAGGTCTAATTTTGACCCCAAAAGATGAATTTCATCAAGTGGAATGAGAGTGAAGAAAATCTTGAAAGACAGTACTAGGCCATTTTAGTTCTCCCTTGTAGCCAAGGAGGTAAGGTGAGATGTGTGTCCAGGATTACAGGAAGCTTAACTTCAAATAGTTAAATGATACAATTTTCATAACTTGAGATTTTATGGGATACAAGGCTAAAGGAACATGTGATTCTCTTAAGAATAAAACTCAGTCAATGCAAATATTTTGGAGTCCAATGAAGAGGAGTTGATGCCAGGATTACAGAGATGCCTCCAGGGAACTCAGATTTAGAGATGCCAGGCACAGAGGAGGCATAGCTAAGAGAGTAGTCCACATATGTCAATGCTTTCAAAAGCACAAACCATATGGCAAAAACTGAGGAACTTGATTACAAAACAATTAAAGATTTATGTTCTATAAAGGGCACTATGGACAAAGACAATAGGCAGATGGTAAAATGAAGAAAATATGTGCTTTGTCTAAAACCAACAAAGATGTAATATCATCCTAGAACATATATGGAACTCCTGCAAAGGAACAGGGAAAAGACAGTAACCCGATAGGAAAACAAGTTTCAAATAATATCAATAGGCAATTTACAGAACAGAAAACACTAACATGGATATGGAAATTTGATCAAAATCATTGGTAATCAAATACAAATTAAACCAACAATGAGGTATCAGTTCACATCTATCAAAAGAGCAAAAATCAGAAATCCATATAATTATTAATGTCAGGAATGTAGAAATGTAGAAACTTGCACTGCTGCAAGACTGATCTCATCACTTCTGGAAAGCAATCTGGTATAACTTGGATACATTAAATAGATTGATATGGCCCAGAAATTCCTCTCCTAAGAAATATAAAACAGATTCCTTACAGGTTCAGTAGGGGACTAATAGGAAAATGTTCTTAGCAGGGTATTTGTAATGGAGTGGAGTTGGGGGCAACGTGGGTGTCTTCAGTGGAGGCATGGATAGATACAACATTGTGAGTGAATACTGCACATCATGGAATAGCAGGCATCAAACTGAAGCAAAAGATTACATGCTAGCATCTGGTAGCGTGGGGGGAGATGAAAAACGGTGCTCAGTGAAAAAGTAAGGCACAGAATGAGGCATACAACAGTAGCTTTGGAGTACTTTTAAGAATAGTGAAGTGAAGTGAAATCGCTCAGTCGTGTCCGACTCTTTGCGACCACGTCCAAGGTCAGGGGCAGAAGCCGGGAGGACCCCATGCCCTGGGTAGTTGACTACATTTAAGAATACATGCCTACAAAATATTTTCCGAGGGCATACACACAATTCTAAACACTAGATACGTCTTCCTCAGTGGTTCAGCTGGTAAAGAACCTGTCTGCCAATGCAGGAGACACATGAGACTCCAGTCCCATCCGTGAGTGGGGAAGATCCCCTGAAGAAGGGAATGGCTATCATTGGCTGAATTCAGTAGAAAGTCAGAGGTAAGGGAATCTGTTGATGTGGTCCATACAGCTTAGCCTCAAAGCCCAGAGCTGGGTGAAGAGGGTAAGAAATTAAACTGAAGAGAGAAATAGCTATCTAGGTCTTTAGACTGGAAAATAAAAATAAACATGTGTAATCAGATATGAAATCCCCAAATGAGATTTTTAAGGATGTTCTGGGAGGCTCTAGGTATGTTTAGTTTCCATGTCCTGGGTAAGCCATATATATTAAACTGATTAAGTCACTAATTATGGTGCCTTAGGATTTTCCTTGAAGGTCCAGGGCTTTGGACACTGACACTCCACTCCTACCAGAACAGCTTTGCTTTTATTTGGTTAATATATCAGGAGTCTGCTTAAGATTTCACTGAGGAAACAGAATTATAGCACCACCTATAGTCTGGCAATGTGCTATGAACTCAAAAATGAATCTCAGAATAGTGGGGAAGACAGAAAAGTAAATTACAGTACAGCGTCAGGAAAAAAAAAAGAAACAAACCAACCACCATGAAGGGACTGTAAAGAAAGTCCAGTGAACCCAGAAGGGTCAAGGGAACAAGGAAGGTTTCCTGGAGTCTGTAACTGAAAAGGGAGGTAAGGAAGCTCAGAGAACACTGCCGTTGTCCAAAGGAGGGAAGAGGAACGCAACAATTACGCAACTCTCTGAAATGGGCGATGTCTCCTGGAAAGAACGAGGTTACAGATCCGCGGACGAGGATGGAAGCTAAGGTAATTTCACGTGATAGGCAACGAACTACTTAAGCCAGCCTCTAGCTTTGTTCCGCCCCCATCCCCTCGCATCCTTCGTCAAAGGGGCGTGGCATTTAAACAAATGCACTCAGCTGGGAGGGTATCCCAACCTTGAGGCCCGCGTCACCAGCGCGGGCGGGCGGCTACGGAGTCTCCCAGAAAAGCTGGTAACTCCCAGAAGTGGTCTGGTTCCGGCTCTCCAGTGCCGGAGGGGCGGCTAAGGACGCGGCGCTCACTGGTTGCTATAGCGGCGATCTAAGAGGCTGGGGAAAGTTGATTGGCCGCAGGTTCGTAGCGCGGGCCACGCCCACCCCTTCCGGCGGCTGCAATCAGGTCAGGGCCCCAAGGCCTGCTGGGTAGTTTACTGGTGCAGCGCCGAAGCGGGCTGGGAAACATGGCGCCGACTTAAATGGAAGCAACCTAGGGGCCGGGCTACAGCTGAGGGCGGGCTGAGCCGGGACTCTGGGTAGAATTCCTGGCTTTCCCTCCCAGTTTCGGTCCCTGGGTCGGGGTGTGGTAACCCTAAAGCATGGTCGTGCGGTCCGGCGACTAGTGGCTTCGCATTGGGAGTAGGGATGCGCATTTCGGGATGGCTTCTCGTTAATGCATTTACAATTTTCGCGGACCCTGTGGGCTCTTCTTATGCCACTGGGGACCAGGGCAGAGACTGTGGCGGGGGAAACGCGGCCAGGGCGGCGGCTTCTCTTCCGCAAAAGGCCAGCCCCCCACCATGCCTAGGTTCCCGTTTGAGGCCGGGGCTCTTTGGAGCTCGGGACCTTGAACCAGAAAGGGCATTGCCTAGAGAAGACAGTTCTAGGTCACGCAGCCTGATTTTTCAGCATTCCTGGCCATACTGGCCTGTTGTCATCCACGTTGAACACACCATTTAAATGACGAAGCAGGCAGTTCCTTTTGCCTGGAATTCTAAATCCGTGCTAATGCCACACCCATTTTCAGTCTTTTAATTTACTTTGTTGTTCAGTCGCCAAATCGTGAGGACTGCTACGCCATGGACTGTAGAACGCCAAGCTCCTCTCTCCTCCAATATCTCTTGGAGTTTGCTTAAATTCATGTCCATTGAGTCCGTGATGGTATAACCATCTCATCCTCTGCTGCCCTCTTGTTTTGCCTTTAGTGTTTTCCAGCGTCAGGGTCTTTTCCAGTGAGTCTGCTCTCTGCAACAGGTGGCCCACAGTTTCAGCAACAGTCCTTCCAATGAATATTCAGGGTTGATCTTAATTCACTACTTATTTTTTGAGGCATAATTCTAGTATCACTTCCTCAATATAAAGATTGCCCCATTCTTGGGGATATTTGATTACCTCTTAAGGAGTGCGTGCATGGGAAGTGCTGCCCAGTTAGAAAAAGCTAAGCCTTTTGAAATGTGCAGTGAATTTGAGCAAACTAACTTTTATGGTCTTCAGTTTTGCTTCTCAAAATGGAGGTAGTACTATTAAAGGGTTTTATGAAGTTTAAATCTGTTAAAACCTAAGTGCTTAATAGTTGTGAGTACTGTCTGTCATTCCGAAGTACTCTGGCTAAGGGCAATTGCCACTCACAGGCCTAAGATCCCCTTACTGCAGCTCATACAAACTCACCAACCACTTGTTTGACCAGCATTGAATTAGTCTCCTTCCTACTGCAGTAGCTTTAAAGAAAGTCTTGCTTGCTTCACTTTGCCTTGGTGTAGTTTTTCTTTGATAATGTAAATGTTTAGGTTCTGTGTTTATTGTTTATTCTTGATGACAGTGGTGTCTCCTTTCTTGCTGAGTAGTGCATCTCATGTGTTCTCTGTTATCTAGATAATCACCAATTGGACTCAAAGGAATAGAGCTTTGTGGGGTGAAGGGCAGTTAGTATGTGATGTCAGGATGTGAAAAGGGTTGTGTCACTATATCTATTCGAGGGCATCCCAAGTGAGGTGCTTTCATCTCAAGGAAGTAGCATCAGAAAACAAAGCATAGGCCTATGCCCCTTTCTTTGCTATCTGTTATGAAAGGAGCATGAGAAGGATGCAGTTTGCAAAGAAAGAGAACAGCTGAGAATATTATGCCCTCTCAAGAGACACTGGGTTTCATAGAGAAGAGAAGCTAAGCCAAGGGAGGAAGGGTTGCAAGTTGAAAAAGCCATCTGCAGTGGTGGAGGTAGTGCAGAGATTTAATGTATAGGGAATGAAGTGGACTCGTTTACCATAAGGAAGAAGGTGGAATAGTACTGAATTGGAATGAAATGAAGGATGGTTGAGAAAAATAGGCAGTAGGGAAAGGGGAGTTGTTTGGGAGTATGGGTAAAAGGGAAGGAAACTGGCTGTCCGAGAAGCTTGGTAGAGGTACTCACTATTGGGTTGGCCAAAATGTTCATTCAGGTCTCTCCATAATGAAAAAACCTGAACAAACATTTTGGCCAAACCGATACTTGAATCTGAAGAGAAATATCAAGTAGTCATGTACTTAAGAAAACTAAAGGACTGAGGAAGAAGAGATTTGACACCTGGCCTCTCCTACTTGCCCTTCCCTAACACACAGAAGCGTAAACATAACACCAAACGCAGCTGCATATGCCCCCTCATGGGCTAGTGAAGGCAAACAAGATAAAGTTCAGGCTGATGATGCCTAGTTTTTCTTTTTCTTCTTTTCTCTAACTTCTTTGGTGTCAACTGCTCCCTAATAACCTTTTTCTTTTTTCTTCCTCTACTGTTTCTCATATAGAAGCAGACTGGATGAGGGCAGATTCAGGAAGTGAGAATGAAGTGTGAGAAAGAAAAACAGATTAAGCTGAAAGAAAACGTTTACTCCTAAATGCCTAGGCAGAACTCAGGCTGGGAAGAGCATTTAAAAGTGCTATGCAAAGAAAATGAAATGGAATTAAGTGTACTTATGTGTTATAGATCCTGTTGTGAGAACTTAGAAGCAAATTACTCAGGAAGGTCTCCAAGTCTCCTGAAAAAGGCCCAAGAGAACACAGTACTTAAAGGTACACCAGATAGATGAGCATTAGACATTAATAGGAACTTCCAGGCCTGATGGTAGTGCAAAGAAACCTATGAATGCTCTTTCCTGGAGCCTCTCAGCACAGGAAAGTTATCCACTCTCAGGACTGGAGAAGGAAGCTGCCCTTCCAGGCATCTTCCCACTAGACAGACTCTGCCTGGGAAAGGCTGCTCCTCCCAAGGGCCCTCACCATGGCCCCCTTCATTTCTTTGTTTCGGAAGCTGTAGATGACGGGGTTGCACACGGGGGTGATGATGGTGTAGAGGAGGGAGAAAGGCTTGTCTTTGTCAGGACCGTGTGTGCTGCGGGGGTTCATGTAAGAGAACATGGCCGAGGTGTAGAAAAAGATGACCACGGTCAGATGGGAGGCACAAGTAGAGAAGGTCTTTGCCCGACCAGAGGAGGAGTTCCTGCCCAGGATGGAGGCCAGGATGCGGGCATAGGAGATGACGATGAGCACCATGGGGCTGAGCAGCACCGCAATGGCATCAGCAAAGATGACTCTCAGACTAAACTGGGGGTCTCCACAGGAGAGAGCAATCACTATGGGGGCCTCACAGAAGAAGTTTTCTATGTGGTTGTCTCTGCAGAAGGGATTCCGGAATGACATATACTCAAGCGAGATGCCATTGATCAGCCCAAAGGACCAGGTTGTACTCACCAGCCTCACACAGACCTGCTGGCTCATGATCTGGGCATAGGTCAGTGGGTGGCAGATGGCAACATAACGGTCATAGGCCATGAAAGCCAAGAGGATGCACTCAGCCATACCCACACAGAAGACCAAGTACATCTGGGTCATGCAAGAGACAAAGGAGACAATATGGTTCTTCACTATCAGGTGGATCAGCATCTGTGGGATGGTGGTGGTGATGAAGCAGACATCCAGGAAGGACAGGTGGCCAAGGAAGAAGTACATGGGGCTGTTGAGCCTGGGGTCTGTCCAGGTGATGAAGATGATGAGGCCATTCATGGCCATGGCAAGGCTGTAGAGGGCTAGTAAGAGGGCAAAGAGCAATGCCCGAGTGGAAGAGGAGCTCTGCTCAAAGCCCACGAAGATAAACTCAGTCACGGTGCTGCCATTCCTTAGGTCTGCTGGTGTGGATCCACTTGAGGAGGAGGGACAGAAAAAGCACAAGAGAGAGAGGTGTAGAGTAATGCAAGGTACTCACTTGAGTACAGAAACCCACCTAATATTAGTGGATGTAATATAAAAGATGAATGAGTGGTGGTAAATGTTTTGTAACTTAAAACATATGTAATTGGCAATGTTATAGGGCAGTAAAAATGCCAGGGTCACCATAGTTGCCTCCATGGAATCATAATATCAAAAATTAAGGCAGAGGTGGTTATACTTTATTCTAATTTCCTCAGGCTCAAGTCACGTATCTGTTCCAATATCTTCAATGTGGAAGGGTTAGCCTTTAGTCAAATTGAGGTGAAAAAACAAGATAGTTTTCTAGAACCCATGCCAAACAGAGGAGTGGAGTATTTCAGAGGAGGGGATGGTAGCTGCTAGTTCATAGATCATACTGAAGATGCACTTGAGAGACATTTGAAGTTGTATTTTCTTAGGAAAGGAAAAAGCTCAAGTATACTTTCTATTTAAAACAATGAATGGGTTGAATTTTTAGAGAAAACAAAAATATGCCAACTCTCAGGATTATCCCTTAGATGAGAATGATTAGCATAACTTGAAATATCATACTCAGCTCTTCCCAATCATCCTACTTCTTTCCAGTCTCAGGTTCCTGGTGGTTGCTGCTGCTGCATTAACCACCCATGCCAGGCATGCTGGAGATGGGCCTGGTAGTGAGCTCTGGCATGCTTCCTAATAGGAGACAGTTTTCCTGCTGGGGTGGGAATTTAGGGCAATAAATAACTGGGTAAAAGGATCCAACCATCCCCCTGAAAACAGGGAAGTTCTGAGCAGGGCACAAATTCAATTGTTTTGGACAGATGTTCAGACAACTTCAAGCTTTCCCTTTACTAATAGAGAGTAAATCTTGTTCTTTTCTCTGTCATCAGAGAACGAGCATCCAGAATTCTCATGCTCTATTCTCAATGCGATTTTTAGGAAGTCATTATGTTCATATGAAATATCTCCTACTTTTCATCCTGTTTTGGAGTTAGGATATATCGGACAGATCTTTCACTTTCAGATTTTTATAGACAGTGTATTTGTTCTCAACATTCAGTTCTGCCAGTCACTCTTCTTCATTTTCTCTTCTTTCATTCCCTTTTATACACTCTCTCAATTTCTCCTCTCTTTTTGTCTTTCCCATGGTTTTCCACTTACTTCCATTTCTCACTCTCTTCTTCTTCCTCTCCCTTTCTCATCTCTGGTGGTGGATATCTGTCATTGAGCTACCTCTGGTTGAACTTCTCTCTGCTCTCCATGTCTTTAAATCTTTCAGGTACCTAACTTAATTTTAAAACATACCTATGCCATTACTGCCACTTCTTTCTTGGAATCTGTGTAGGTGTTTCCTGACAGGTCCAGGCAGTGTTTGGGCAGTAGGCCATTCCCATAATAGCTGCTTTGAATGATCCTCTAGAAATTCCTCTCTTGGGGGCCCCGAATGAGTAGGGAGGGGCATAAAGAACTGTTTAATCCAAGAAGTGGCTTTAAATCCTGGGCACAGTGAACTTGTTGAAACTAAGGTCAGAGTCTGGGCAAGTGAAGTAAGCGAGCTACACTTCAGATGAAACTGAAATTCAGCCTATGGAATCATGATTTGCAGGAGTACAAATTTTTTTTTTTTAAGCTTAAAATGCACTTTTATTAATAGTCTTAAATAAATATAAAGCAAACTATTACTTGTAAAATCTTACAAAATAAGCAGAACTAGAAACTACTGGATCTAATTCCCTTATTTTACAATACAATCTATTGACTCATTATCGCTGTGGCTTGTTTGCTAGAAAGAATATTCTGGATACCTGGTGTCTTGTTAACTACAAGAGTTAGTCAGGAGTTACCAATCAAACATTTGTATAGGTAAATGAGACAATAATATCTTGAAAATCACATCCTACCTCCTTCTGTTGCTCGGCTGGTAATGACGTTTGTCATTGAATTAGTGTGACAAATAACAGAGAAACTCATGGTGTTTGAAGAACTTGTCCAGAGAGAATGGTCCTTCCTGGTGGGCCACTTGGAAGATAAGTTTTGTATGATGGCCTTGTTAGTTCTCTGTCATCTATACCATGGGTGATGAATGTTTATTTAAATAATATCCTTAAGTTATGTAGGCTTCCCAGGTGAGGCTAGTGGTAAAGAACCTACCTGCCAATTCAGGGGACAAAAGAGACGCAGGTTTGATCCTTGGGTTGGGAAGATCCCCTGGAGGAGGGTATGGAAACTCACTCCAGTATTCTTCCCTGGTGAATCCCATGGACAGAGGAGCCTGGAAGGCTACAGTTCATAGGGTTGCAAAGAGTTAGACACGACTGAAGTGACTTAGCATGCAGGCCCCAAGTTATGTGTGTACTTCACTTTAGGTGAGAAACTTTACATTTCATGTATTCCACTTATTAGTAAGCCTATATTGTTCTCATTTTTTTATAGTGTTTATTTTTACTTTCTTAAGATTTTTAATTTTGTCTGTGGTAACTAATTGAATTCTAGCACCTTGATTTGAAATCACATTTTCTTATAACTATTAACAGTTGAAGAAATACCAGCGGGAAAATAAAGCTAAATTCTCCTTTAGCTTCAAATAAGCTCATGTTATTCTATAACATAAAAGATGTCCTTGCAAATATTATTTCTAGCAAAGAATTTTCTAAGACTTGACATCAGAAATTGTTGCTATGTGCTATAAAACTAATCTTGAACCTCTAAAATGTAGTTTTGATTGGTAGGTCTTAATTTTGGCCATGGTAATATATAGATCAGTATCTCTTTGTTTTCTAAAACATACACATACTTGTGAGATTTCCTTGTTAAACTAGAAGAGGATCATGGGATTTTCTTTTGCCAAGTGTGTAGAGATTAAATAACCACTCATAATTTCTTGAGTTTCTTATGTAAAGACTGGAGGTCTGTAATCTCATTTAAATTAACACTAGTTTATAAAATAGTTTACACCCACCATCACATTTAAACCTCGAGTTTATTATTGTAATTAATGATGTGATTTAATCTCATTGAAGAACCTGCATCAGAGGAGCAGCCACATGAAGGTAGAAATGAGATTGTCTTAATACACCACTATCCCTGGTTAAACAAAGACTTAATGGGGCAGGAGAACACACTGTTAGGCATGGTTAGGGGTGTGTGAGGAATAACAGCTTCCATATTCCTGATGTCTCCTTCCACATGAATGAAACTATTGTAGCAACATGCCCCAGACCCTTCCCTCTTCCTTCATTTACACCATCTCACGGAGGGGAGATGGAGTGGTTATCTGATTTTAGAAGGAAAGCCGAACACATGTGTCTGTCTCTTTCCTCTAGACTTCCCCTTTGGAGTAAGTAACCTTCTTAAGGGCAGGTTCCACCTCTGTTTGGGGAGGCAGTGTTGTAGCTGCCAGCAACCAGGAAATAAGTCTGTCTAACTCTGTTTCTGCATCAGTAAGTCCAATTGCTCAAATTTTTGTATTGGTATTAATAAAGTTGATATTTTACCCTCCATATTCAGGTGCTACCTTATTTCTCAATTGATTAAGAAGTAAAGGAAGGAGTAGTGTTACTTATTGGACCCCACCAAAGGCCTAGTTATTAGTAATATTATCACATATATGGAAATAAAATTATAAACAAAAAAGTATGATAGAGCTGTTATAACAAAAAGAAAGTGAGCCACAGTGGTGGTTGACAAATCCTGAGAGAGTGAGGAGTTCTGTTGATAAACACATATGTTGAATTCTCAAAGAACAGTGCTGGTGAATTGAGAGATGTCTACATTCCATGTCCACAGGAGCACAGTGAACAAAGTGTGCTACTGTAGACTAGACTGGTGGGAAAATGTCTCATTATAAAGTAAGACTCTGATTCCTGTCATTTTTACAGAGGAGCCAGGACACTTTTGAATAATTCAACAATTAAGCCAGTATGTTTCTGTTGCCTTCCTGTCATTTTATAGCTACAGGAAAGAAAATATAATAGAGCATTGTATTGCTTATTTATTCTGTAAAGTATGTTTGTTTTAGGGATGAGGTTGGTTCACTCATGTTGTAAAGGAATTCACCAGCCTTGTTTAAAATCATGTTAAGTTCTTCTCTTAGAAAGCTTCAGCCTCTCTTTTTTGCAGGTTTGCCTTAAATAAAAGTCTCTCTAGTAATTTCAGATCTTACACAGCTTGAAGCTTGGTCCCTTTTCTGTATACTATAGTTCTTTGATTTTTGGATTACTCATTTTGTGACCTTCAGTTCAGTTCAGTCGCTCAGTCATGTCCGACTCTGCAACCCCATGAATCGCAGCACGCCAGGCCTCCCTGTCCATCACCAACTTCCGGAGTTCACCCAAACTCATGTCCATTGAGTCGGTGAATGCCATCCAGCCATCTCATCCTCTGTCGTCCCCTTCTCCTCCTGCCCCCAATCCCTCCCAGCATCAGAGTCTTTTCCAATGAGTCAACTCTTCGCCTGAGATGGCCAAAGTACTGGAGCTTCAGCTTTAGCATCATTCCTTCCAAAGAAATCCCAGGGCTGATCTCCTTCAGAATGGACTGGTTGGATCTCCTTGCAGTCCAAGGGACTCGCAAGAGTCTTCTCCAACACCACAGTTCAAAAGCATCAGTTCTTCGGCACTCTGCTTTCTTCACAGTCCAACTCTCACATCCATATGTGACCACTGGAAAAACCATAGCTTTGACTAGATGGACTTTGGCAAAGTAATGTCTCTGCTTTTGAATATGCTATCTAGGTTGGTCATAACTTTCCTTCCAAGGAGTAAGCGTCTTTTAATTTCATGACTGCAATCACCATCTGCAGTGATTTAGGACCCACCCCNCCCATCTATTTCCCATGAAGTGATGGGACCAGATGTCATGATCTTAGTTTTCTGAATGTTGAGCTTTAAGCCAACTTTTTCACTCTCCTCTTTCACTTTCATCAAGAAGCTTTTTAGTTCTTCTTCACTTGCTGCCATAAGGGTGACCTTAAAGCAGAAAAATGTCTTCTGGGTGAAAACTGTTAAGGTAAATATACTCATACTTGGGTTCATGGACCCAGGGGAATCAATAGATGTTTCAGAATGTCCATGCATCTCTGAAATGTTATAGGAAATACTGTGTGTGTCAGAGCTATTTCCTTGGAAACTCCACAGTTTAATCAAAAGCAGCTGGAACTCACAAAGGGTGAAAACTTGTGATTTAGAGATTTCAAGTCACTAAAGTCCTGTAGACTTGTCTTCTTTAAGCTGAATAAGAACATACTCTTTTATCTTGCGGAATTGTTTGTTTCCTCAAAAGTGTCTCTTATGGAGAGTGGGTGAGTGATTGTTGAGCACCCAATTCCACTGCCAGTGACCTTTTGAGATTATAGCTACCCCCAAGATATCTCAAAGAAGTCCAGGCAGTTCATATTATCTGGGGTTTTGTCTCCCAACTCAGTGTTGAGGAATGCTGTCTCATGTTTGAGGTGGACTACTTGGTAAGTTTTTTTTTTTCTTGGGCTACTCAGTAGCTTAAAGCCTACAAAACCCTCAATGCCTAAAGTAGCCAAGAAACCTCCTTGTTGATTTTCTCCAGGTCTATACTCTAATCTTTCCATCACAATTAAAAGGAGAATAAACTGACCCAAGAACACAGAGAACTGAGTTGGGATGGGAGGAGAGTGCAATAAGGAACTAAATAGCAATATTAATGACATAGGTTTGAAAGATGACATTCTGAATCACCAGGGAGGCAGTGCCTCTGGCCATATGAGTAACCAGAACTTACCCTGAGGGAATACTAACATTTTTTTATTGTGAGTGGAATTGGCAGGAGGTGGTGAAGGGGAAAAAAACCCAACACTAAAATGGAGCTTCAAAGCATTTAAGGAGGTCCATCCTGGGGAATACTGCTATGGTGAAGTGAACTGAAGTGAAAGTGGCTCAGTCATGTCTGACTCTTTGCGACCCCATGGACTCTACAGTCCATGGAATTCTCCAGGCCAGAATACTGGAGTGGGTAGCCTTTCCCTTCTCCAGGGGATCTTCCCAATCCAGGGATTGAACCTAGGTCTCCCACATTGCAGGTGGATTCTTTACCAGCTGAGCCACAAAGGAAGCCCAAGAACACTGGAGTGGGTAGCCTATCCCTTCTCCAGGGGACCTTCCCAACCCAGGAATTGAACTGGGGTCTCCTGCATTGCAGGTGGATTCTTTACCAACTGAGCTATCAGGGAAGCCCATTGCTATGGTGGGCAGTGGCTTTCAATTTCTTTTAAGGTCAGGAAAACAGGAAATGGTAGCTAGAGGAACTTCCTGTCTCACAAGGGCATTTAAGTTGTTCTGCATTGAGTTTTGAGAATTTTTCAGTGGAAGTCTGGTTTAGATTTGGTCTAGTGAAAGATAAAGAATAGAGAGAAGTCTGCCCAGTTATCAGTGCCCCAGGAGCATCTGTGGCTCTTTGTCTTAATCTCCTCCTTAGTTAACAATATTAACTGAACCCATAGTTCAGAAACCATGAAGTCACTTTCCATCCCCTCTTTCTAACCTCCATATTATATTGCCATTTTCATGCCGTGTGATCAGTCATGTCTGAGTCATTGTGAGTCCTCTATCCATGGAATTTTCCAGGCACGAATACTGGAGTGGTTTGCCATTTCCTCCTCCAAGGGATCTTCCCTGGCCCAGGGATTTAACTTGTATCTCCTTCACTTGTAGGTGGATTCTTTACCTGCTGAGCAATTAAATACTGTTATATTCCCCTGCTCCCCTACAGAACACTCTACAGCCCAGCTACAACTTTTGTTTCCCAAATACACTGTCGTTTCCTAAGCCTCCAAGACTCTACTAGTGCTCTTTTTGGAATTCAGTCTTCATATATAGTTCTCCATTTGACAAACTGCTCTAACAAGACCAGTCTCAACTCTTGGAGCCATAGTGAAGTCTTCAGTAACTCTTCCCACATCAGCCTATTTGAAATTGCATTTGTTCCTGAACTCCATAACTCCAGAGATTTTACATCCTTGTTTTCTGGGACACTGCCTAACACATAGCAGTTGTTCAATATATGTATGTTGAAGGAATAATAGAATAAATGATCATCTGAGTTCCAACTTTCTACATTATTTAATGCTGTCCATGACAAAACTTTAAAAAATTAACTCCTACAAACCTATTTTCTCATCTGTAAAATGAAAACTATATTTGTCTGTGTAGTTGTGAAGATTAGGAGAAAATTATTCAATCAAAAATATATAATTTATATAAAAATATACACATAAACCACATAGAATATCTGCAATATGAAAGTGCTCAACAAATTTTAATTTACTGTTTCCTTTTGCAGGTCACTGCATAAATGAAAAATATTAATTAGGACACATTTATATTTTTAAATGTCTGTAATCCTCATGTTGGATCATCAAAAAAGTGAGAGAGTTCCAGAAAAATATCTACTCTGCTTTATTGACTATGCCAAAGGCTGACTGTGTGGATCACAACAAACTGGAAAATTCTTAAAGAAATGGGAATACCAGACCACCTGACCTGCCTCCTGAGACCTCTGTATGCAGGTCAAGAAGCAACAGTTAGAACTGGACATGGAACAACAGACTTTACAAACTGGAAAAGGAGTACATCAAGGCTGTATATTGTCACCCTGCTTATTTAACTTATATGCAGAGCACATCATGAGAAATGCTGGACTGGAAGAAACACAAGCTGGAATTAAGATTGCCGGGAGAAATATCAATAACCTCAGATATGCAGATGACACCACCCTTATGGCAGAAAGTGAAGAACTAAAGAGCCTCTTGATGAAAGTGAAAGAGGAGAGTGAGAAAGTTGGCTTAAAAGTCAACATTCAGAAAACTAAGATCATGGCATCTGGTCCCATCACTTCGTGGCAAATAGATGGGGAAACAGTGGAAACAGTGTCAGACTTTATTTTGGGGGGCTCCAAAATCACTGCAGATGGTGATTGCAGCCATGAAATTAAAAGATGCTTGTTCCTTGGAAGAAAAGTTATGACCAACCTAAACAGCATATTAAAAAGCAGAGACATTACTTTGTCAACAAAGGTCTGTCTAGTCAAAGCTATGGTTTTTTCCAGTAGTCATGTATGGGTGTGGGAGTTGGACTATAAAGAAAGCTGAGTGGCAAAGAATTGATGCGTTTGAAGTGTGGTGTTGGAGAAGACTCTTGAGAGTTCCTTGGACTGCAAAGAGATCCAACCAGTCCATCCTAAAGGAAATCAGTCCTGAATATTCATTGGAAGGACTGATGCTGAGCTGAAACTCCAATACTTTGGTCACCTGATGTGAAGAACTGACTCATTTGAAAAGCCCCTGATGCTGGGAAAGATTGAAGGCGGGAGGAGAAGGGGATGATAGAGGATGAGATGGTTGGATTGTATCACCGACTCAATGGACATGAGTTTGAGTAAACTCCGGGAGTTGGTGATGGACAGGGAAGCCTGGCCTGCTGCTGTCCATGAGGTCGCAAACAGTTGGACATGACTGAGTGACTGAACAACAATCCTCAAAGTTCCTGAAATCTTTTAAAAACTGAATCTGCATATTAAAAATATATTTTTTAAGCACTGTTAAGTTCTGGTAGAGTATACAGTACAGTTAAGGACAGGCATATTTTATAAATTAAATATAGTATCGTATGGTTAAGAGCTCTAATCAAGCTTCAATAAAATACTGGGGGATCTGAAGAGTAATGAAATCATAAAATACTCAGGAAAGTGTGAATAAAAAGGAAAACATCAGATACAAGAAAAATATTTGCTAACAACTGACAGACTAAAGAAGGTTGTTCTTGGAGAAAGGCATCCTTGGTAAGAAAAAATAGTCACTATAAGTGAGAACCTGAGAACCTGAGTTAACCCTCAGATGTTTCACATCAGGTATAATGCTGAAATTACATCTAAACTTGAGGAGACCTTAAGAGGTGGAAAATAGCCTAAAAAGATGTTCTTTTAGTGAACTGAATTGTTAGTGGATATGTCATTTTGTGATAAAAGGCAGTTTCTCTTCAGTCTTTATTAGGGAAGATAGAAATTCCTGCTTCCAATTTGACAATGTGTGAGTAAGTTGGAGGTAACCATTCCATGATGGCCAATCCACAATAATTTAGAAATCAATTATATAGAATAAAAAGTGTAAACTAATTGGGGCTTATTTGAAGATCGAGTGAAGATTTCCCTTGCTTCTCAAGGCTGGGAACTAAAAGCCAGCTCTTAGGATTTATAAGGCTTGTATTCCCTCTTCCATCTCTGAAAATTCTCCTAATCAAAAAGATTAGATCAAAGGCAGCCTGCAGGAAGAAGGCAAAGGCATCCACCCTCCTAATGCCAGCTCAGAGAATGTGTATTTCACCCTAAAGTGGCCAATCAATTTCTCTTTGTTAACTAAGAATGAGAGAACATATACTGTTTTACTGAATAGTAAAACTAACAGAATTTAGAAATCAGATTAAAAGATGCAATATAGGGTCATTCATCATTCAAAAATATAAATAGGATGACAAGCCCCAGAAATCCATGAGGGATGAGTCCTGAATTGTGTTGTTATTGTTTAGTTGCTCAGTCATGTCTGACTCTTTTGAGACCCCATGGACTGCAGCATGCCAGGCTCCTCTGCCCATGGGCGGAATTAGCCCTGTTAAAATAGAAGGGCAACCAGGGTTTACAGAGACCCTTGTTAGTGAGACTGCCGTCATCCACAACTGGCGATCAGAGGGAAAGCACAATTATGGGTTGTTTGGAAGATTTTGTTGCCTATCTGTACAGGGAGAGAACAAAATAGTACTCAGTTGGGTGGTGTCTCACTGCAGGAATGTCAGAGGGAGAGGAAACTACAGTGGGTCTGTTCACTAGGTACAAAAAGAAGAGAAACTGGAAAGGCCTTGGAAGAGCAGAGCCCCTCTTCTGCAGGTCTCCTTAACCCTGCCTTCTATTGCACTAACCTGTCATTAGAAAGACAGGCCAGGCCCTTACTAAGTCCTTAACTGGTCAGAGAAGAAGAACTGTTTTCCCTGCTGGTTTCACATATTATTAGGAATGCCCTGGAATTATGGCATTTTTAAAGATTTTAAAATATGAGGTGTAATTCTGGAACTCCATGGTTTTCACTAACACATCTACATGAACTTTGAGGAATTTAGGAATCATATTGGGAGACAATAGGAAATAAATTTTTGCCATTACCTAATAAAGTTGTGTAGGGAAAAGCATATGGATCCAGACATAAGCATATGGATCGAGGTATTCTGAGGACAGATGTAAATGACTTTTAAGGAAGGACAACTAGTCATTAGTGTGAGCCCCTGGAGGTCTCTGCTGATAACTCTGTTACAATTTAGCGACCCATCCCAATGTCTTACAGATTTACTTAGAAGTGTTTCTATAGGCTTACCTGTTTCCCCCCTCTTTTCTATTTTAAGTTGCTTCCTATTTCCTTTTTCTTAAGCAAGATGGACACTGAATAGTCTTTTTGCTCCTCAGAGGGCCCTGCCAATAACTGGCTTGCCACAGAGATCCAACTGAGTTAAACTGTAGAAATATTCTAAATTCTCTTGACTGTCTCAGTCTTCTGCTTTATTTTTGCTTCATCCTTCTCCTTGATACTGGATCCACTTCAATATTTCTATGTCTTTCTGAAATAGGACCTCTGAAGTACCTGGATCCCTTAGTGATGGCCTGGCCTGGACCAGTGTTGTAAATATGCTGTGGCTGGGCATTTCAGATGCCTGTGATGGCCCAGATCCCTGTGATGTCAAAAGATCAGTGTAGGTCAAACTCTACTAGAAGACCATTCGTGTTGATCTGCACTAATGAGAGTCACCATAAATGACGGAAATCCTGACAATAACCTTCCTTTCACTTTATAGCTGAGGTTGTAACTCCAGATAGTGCACGCATCTTGTGAGACCTGATCTCCCTCCATCATCCCTAATCATTCTCCAGCTGAGGCCTCAAGTGAATTCACGATTCCATTACAAGCTATAATGAAACCACCCTAGACTTGTTGCTTCCTTCCTTCAGTACAGAGACTTAAAGAGTAAAACAACTAGACAATCAAGGAAAAGAGACAGGAAATTATACATAAAGTATCCATAATGATATTTCTCTGAACATTCAGGGACTGTGTATAAGTCTAAAGACAAATGAATATGAAACTGGAAAGCTTAGAAATCAAGGAGAATTATTGAACATCAGTGGATTCGACAACTTTAGCTATTCTGTGTCATTAAGCTGTTTTGCTACTTAAAGTGTGTGAAGAAAAACTTTGCAGAGATTCTAATTAGCTTTGAGAAGAGAATAAAGAGGAAGAAAAAGTGAGGGATAATGAGACAGTAAGCAAGGGGGAGAGCAAGATATGTACCAACAGAGTAGGAGAGAATAAAGTTGAAACCCAGAGAGAATCTTAGACTAAGAAATAAAATGATTTTAAGAGGTGAACAGTTACATATTTAGAGATTAGAAAACAATGCCTGGAGCCTTCCTTGGTGGCTCAGTGGTAAAGAGTCCGCCTGCCAATGCAGGAGACACAGGCTCAATCCCTGGCTCGGGAAGACCTCACATGCCGCAGAGCAACTAAGCCCGTGTGCCTTCACTATTGAGCTTGTGCCCTGGAGCTGCAACTACTGAGCCCCATGCCCCAGCCACTGAACCCTGCATGCCCGAGAGCCTGTACTCTGCAACTAGAGAAGCCACCATGAGAAACTCGCTTATCGCCACTAGAGAAAAGCCCACGCAGCAACAGACCCAGCACAGCCAAAAATAAATACATTCACAAACAGGAAACAAAACAAAAAGCCTTGCCTGGAACCTAATCTCATCACTTTATAGGGAGGCAGAGAGGCACAGGGTAAAGCAAAGGGTCTTTAGAGGCAGGCATATCAGAAATTCAGACTTGACATTATTGTTGCTTACTATAATGTGCAGTTGGCTAGCTGATTCTCAATTTTTTTCCCTATAAAATGAAGGTTAACTGAAATAATATATAATTAGTGTTGGCACAGATTGGACAATAAATACACACATTGTGATCTCTGTTTTCTCTCCCTCTCCCTGTGGTTTCATTTCACATGTAAAAGGAATACTGTAAACACTTGGGCGGAATCCCACTAAGAAGCCAAACTGGCCCTGCAGAAGCCTGGAGAAAAAGATCTCACCCACACTTTATAATCCATCCTACTGGTTCCTGCTTCTCCCTGTCCTGTCCATTTAACTCAGGTTTCCCCCCTGATGTATTTAAGTCCCATTTTCTCTTAATTTTTCTCCTCAAGGCATTTGCAAAAATGTGAACCTCAGCTTTTATATAATTTCTAAAAGAGAATCATTTAGAATCAAAAGCCTTTCCTTTTCCAGAGAATAAGAAAGAAAAATGTAAGATAAGTAGAAGACACTAGTAAGCACAAATGTGAAGAGGGAAGTTGAAAAAAAACAAAGAAATGAAGAAAAGTAACCCTAGAGATAATATGGTCTCCTCCTCTGCAGCAACTGGTGACAGACAGGTCTTTGCTAACCAGAAGGGCCCCATCAGACACACCCAAGACATTTGCTCCTTATCCAGAGCTAAGAGTCCTGGTTGGCTGTCTTTGAGAGCCTGATGTAAATTTAGAGGAGAGATCCAGAGAACAGACCAGCTGGAGAGGGTTGGAAAAGTAGACAGAGTTAAGCGTCTAGAGAGAGAGAAAGGAGCAAGGTAGAAGTTAATGTAGTCAAGATCTGTGGCATCTCCTCCATGGCCACTGTGTGCAGAATTCTGATTGATCTAAACACAAGTGGTCACTGAGGGAGCCAGGGATGTTTGTCTCTGATGGATAAATAGAGTCAGGGTCAGCTTTCACTGAAGAAGTGAGCACGTTTACTGACCTTCTCCTTTGACTTTGGCACACCCTGCTGATAACATTTCCTGTGCTGGTCTCAGGCCCAGAGGAGGGATCCACAAGCATCGAGTGAGGGTCCAGTGAATTCTGCTGCAAACCAGGTGGTCATTTATAGGGTAGGGAATATGGGTTCTGTGGACACACACACACACTCAGGCAGGCATGAGCTTCTACCTGGTCACTGTTGGGAGCCAAATGTAATAAGGCCAACTATCTCATCTTGAAGTCTTACCATTTTAACTGGACCCCTGGGGATAGTCTCATATCCTTGTGAGGCTATTTCCATGGCAAGTGGCCTGGAAGGTCTAGAATAGTCTCAGGGTTTCTGTTCTGTTTATGAGATGAATTGATATTTAAGGGGCCTGGCAAGTGTCATTATCCTCATGTCCTCAGCTCCAAATCTTGGAGCCTTTAACTCTTGAGCACCTATTGTACAGTTTTATTTTGAATTAATTTTTTAGTTAGGGTTTCTTATGACTTAGATATCACTCCTGTGCCCCCAATTCAATATTTTCTTCATATCATTACACTATGTTCACTGTGTTCAACTCCACAATAAAGATCGGCTAAATACATGTATGAAACAGTTACCTTATTAAATGCTGCTGATAGGGTGGTAAACAGTCAAAAGCACTCCCTACAAAAGAAAGAAAGAAAACACTCCCGGATGGAGCATACATCATTGCTAACATGCTCCTTTCCTAACCGTGATCCTCTGCCTCTTTATTATCACAATTCTATTCTTCAAATCTCAAATAACCTTCTTTCCCCTAATTCACCCACAGTTCTCCCAAATCTTGCTTGACATTGGATTAGATTCTGCATAAGTCAAAGAACTCCAGTAATTCTCTTCCTCCTCCAGTTCTCTGTAGCTCTCTTTCTACTTGGAGCGCATGAGTTCCTATAAAGCTGAAGTTTATGCTGCTTGTGTCCTGACTCTAGAGTGAATCTAAGTGTCTATGAGACTTAGCATCTAACTGTGCAGGGTGGTTTCACCCCCGGTCTCATCATATCACAGAAACCTCCACCACCATCTCCAAGTGTGCATCTTACAAAATCTAATACAGTTTAGGCATTTTTGTAACATAAATAAGCTTGGAGGAAAGTGTGATTTTGAAACATAATGCACAGAAGTTAAGCTTCAGGAAAGTGAATTTTGCAAAAAAAAATTTTTATGATCTTTCAGATATCCACTCAAAAACTTCTGAAAAAAAGTGAACTTGTGAAGCTCTTTTAAAGCACCAATTCCTACATCATTCATTGATATGGTAAGAAAGAAGCTCACTGGTCTCCTCACTTCCTTATTACCTCTGGTCCATAGCATTTTATTAGCACAATTCTAACCCAAACGTGTTCAATTCAAATGTGGGTGAAAATAATTATACCAAAATAAGCTATCCAAAAGTGGCATAACTTCAAGAGTCATTAGGAAAAAGTGTGTATCTATTGATGTTATGTTACATGTTTATATATTTCTGTTTACTTACATTTTCCCTAGTGACATTCCATAATTTATGTGCATCTTTCCATGAAGGACTGCCCTATTTCATTATGGTTATTCCCATATATTTTATATTTTGGACACTATTTAAAATGGTCTATTTTCTATTTTATTTGCTGGAATATAAAAATGCAATTAGATTCTTACATCTAGTAAACTTGTTTAATTCTATTAATTTGAATAAATTATCTGTACTTTTTTTTAGTTTTTCTATGAAGACAATCATGCCATCCCTAAGTACAGTTTTGCATTTTTGTTTCTAGTTCTTATACAACTTATCTACTTCCCTTGCTTTATTGTACTATATATGATCTTCAATCTAGGAAATCAACCCTGAATATTTATTGGAAGGACTGATGCTGAAGCTGAAGCTACAATACTTTGGCCACCTGATGCTAAGAGCTGACTCATTGGAGAACACACTCATGCTGGGAAAGATTGAAGGCAGGAGGAGAAGGGGATGACAGAAGATGAGATGGTTGGGTGGTATCACTAATTCAATGGACATGAGTGTGAGCAAACTCTGGGAGACAGTGAAGGACAGGGAAGTCTGGTGTGCTGCAGTCCATGGGGTCACAAAGAGTCGGACAGAACTGAGCAACTGCACAACAACAACAGGATCTTCAGTACAACTTTGAATAAAAGTAGGCATCATGGTTACCCTGCTGCTGCTGCTGCTAAGTCACTTCAGTCGCGTCTGACTCTCTGTGACCCCATAGACGGCAGCCCACCAGGCTCACTCGTCCCTGGGATTCTCCAGGCAAGAACGCTACCCTAGGTTTGTTTATAATCTAAAAGTAATTTTAATGTTTCCCTATTAAGGGTGATGCTTGCAGAGATTTGGTTTATGATCACTCTATTGGTTATGGAAGTACATATATCACTCTGTTGGTTATGGAAGTATGTATCTATTCCTGGTTGGCTGAGAATTGTTTTGTTTTTTTTTAATTAAAAACAGGTGTGAATTTTCAGTAAAATAGATGCCTTTCCTGCATCTACTGATATTATCATGTGATTTTTCTCCATTTGTCTATTAATGTAATGATTTACATTAATTCATTTTCTGATGTTAAATAAATTTTGAATGTCCTGGGATAGATTCAAGTTTGTTCATGATACAAGGTATCATATTTTTAACATGTAGGGAGACAAGTCTAGAAATTTTACAATTCTATTCATAAGTGATATTAGCTTATTTTGTCTTTGTCAAGTATTGGTATCAAAGTTATTTAAAAAGTTGAGGATTTTCCCTCCTTTTTGATATATTCACTAGTTTATTTTTTAGATTCCATGTGTAAGTCATATCATAGAGTATGTATTTTCTCTGTCCAACTCATTTCACTTAGCATAATACCCTCCAAGTCCATTGATGCTGCAAATAGCAAACTTTCATTCTTTTTTTAAAATGCCTGAATAGTAGTCTGCTGTATATGAATGTACCACAGCTTCTTTGTCCATTCATCTGTTGATGGACACTTAGGTTGCTTTCATATCTTGGCTATCATAAATAATGCTGCTATTAACAGTGGGAAGCATATATCTTTTTGAATTAGTGTTTTCCTTTCTGTCAGACATGTACCTGAGTGTAATTGCTGAGTCATATGATAGTTCTATTTTCAGTTTTTTGAGGTCTTTCCCTCTTTTCTATTATACAGGCAAACCTCCATAATATTATGGGTTCTGTTCCAGACCACTGAAATAAAGTGAGTATTGCAAGAAAGCATGTCACACAAATTTTTTGGTTTTCCCAGTGCATATAAAAGTTATGGTTACACTATACGATAGTCTATTAAGTGTGCAAAACATTATGTCTAAAATACAATGTATCTATTCAATTAAATAAACTTTATTGCTAAAAAATGCTAACCGTCCTCTGAGTCCTCAGTAAGTCATCGTGGCAACATCAGTGATCACTGGTCACAGATCACCATAACAAATATAATACTAACTAAAAGTTGGAAATATTGCAAGGATTACCATAATGGGATATAAGCAAATGATATTGGAAAAAAGTTGCAGATAGATTTGCTCAGTGCAGGGTACCACGAACTTATAATTTATAAAAATTGAAGTGTCAATTGGGAGACTGGAATTGACGTTGATACCCTCCTATATATAAAATACAATAGATAACTAATGAGAACCTACTATATAGCACAGGGAACTCTACTCAGTTCTCTGTGGTGACCTAGATGGGAAGGGGATCTACAAAAGAGTGGATTTATGTATATGTATAGCTGATTCCCCTTCATGCGCACATCATGAGAAATGCTGGGCTGGATGAGTTACAAGCTGGAATCAAGACAGGCAGGAGAAACGTCAACAGCCTCAGACATGCAGATGATACCACTCGAATGGCAGAAAGCCAAGAGGAACTAAAGAGCCTCTTGATGAGGGTGAAGGAGGAGAGTGAAAGAGCTGGCTTAAGACTGAATATTAGAAAAACTAAGATCATGGCATCTGGCCCCATTACTGCATGGCGGATTGAAGGGGAAAAGGTGGAAGCAGTGACAGATTTCCTCTTCTTGGGCTCCAAGATTACTGCGGACAGTGACTGCAGCCGTGAAATCAGAAGACGATTGCCTCTTGGCAGAAAAGTGATGACAAGCCTAGACAGTGTTGAAAAACTGAGGCATTAACCTGCCGACAATGGTCTGGATAGTCAAAGCTATAGTCTTCCCAGTGGTCAGGTACGGTCGTGAGAGCTGGACTGTAAAGAAGGCAGAATGCCAAAGAATTGATGCCTTTGAACTGTGGTGCTAGAGAAGACTCATGAAAGTCCCTTGGCCAGGAAGATCAAATCAGTCAATCTTAAGGGAGCTCAACCCAGAATATTCACGGGAAGCACTGATGCTGAAGCTGAAGCGCCAGTATTTTGGTCATCTGATGTGAACAGAGGACTCATTGGAAAAGTCCCTGATGCTGGGAAAGATTGAGGGCAGAAAGAGAAGAGGGCATCAGAGGATGAGATGGCTGGATGGCATTACTGATAAATCTATTATATACATCTTCTCCTGCTTTCCTTGCATAATCTATTAATGTGATTAAATTAGTAATTTAATTTATTAGATTTAAACTTTTCTTTTTTCTTCTAATATAAGAAAGTGCTGCTCTAGCTACATTCCACGAAATTATATGTAGATTCATCACGGTTTTGGGGCTTGTGAAATTTTCTAATTTTTACCATAATTGGCTCTTTTGTTAAAAAAACCAAACATGAGGTATCAGGTAAAAGGAACTGAGATAAATAGGCCTTTAGTGGAGGTTTAAATTGATCTTGCTAGGTGTTAGGCAGTGCTTATGTTTGCTGTAGCTGTGGTGCCAGAGGCTAAAATTTCCTCTAGTGTCCTTGTTTTCATCTCCTCTGTTATCTTTTTGTTTCTTAGAGACTCCTTCCTAAGTAGGGACTGAAGATTGTAGGTCTTTCGGGTGTACTTCTTGAAACCCTCAAGCCCTACTGATGTGGTGGTGAGTGGTGGGGAGTGGAAGCATCCTGGGGTCCTGTGATGAGGTCTTGGTTTTCTAGTGAGCCTGTGTCCTTATGCTGTGACATTTATAAGTAGTTCTCACATTTTCTTTTTTTTCTGGATCCTTCCCTAGGTTGGTTAGGTTCTCATAAGATAGTGTTCCTTGAGGACAGTCTGTTAAGGAGAACAGAGCTCTCTGAGCTTATTTCAGAATGGTTATTTTCCCCTCCCACTGCTTAAGCATAAGGGGATTTTTTTTGTCTTTTTTTTTTTCCCTGATCTTCATCATGAGAATCTGATGGGGATGCTACAAGTAAAACTCATAAAACTAAGACGGCTTCCCTAAGGATGAGCCTCCAGGAGTGTTTTTCTATGAAGCCAACCCATGCTTAGTCTCAATAACTAGTCAGTTTTCCTTCAAGTGTTCTGACCAGGCTCCAGCTGCAGCTTCTGCTTCTAAGGAAGCTGGGATTCTCTGTGTTCACCTGTCTCTCAGTTTTTGGAATGGTGGTTTGCCCTGTGACTTCAATTCTCCGATGGACCTAAGAAGTATTGTTGATTTTGTTTGTTCATTTGTTTTTCTTTTTCACTGATGAGGGTGGAAGTGACAACTTCTAAGCCCCATACTCTTTCCATGTAAGACTAGACTTAAATTCATTCTTAATTAGAATTATGTTTCTCAATTTCCAAACATATGGGTTTCTTTCCAGGTATCTTTTTGATACTGATTGCTAACTTTTAACTGCATTATGATTAGAGAGGAGAAGGCAATGGTGCCCCACTCCAGTACTCTTGCCTGGAAAATCCCATGGATGGAGGAGCCTGGAAGGCTGCAGTCCATGGGGTCGCAGAGGGTCGGACACGACTGAGCGACTTCACTTTCACTTTTCACTTTCATGCATTGGAGAAGGAAATGGCAACCCACTCCAGTGTTCTTGTCTGGAGAATCCCAGGGACGGGGCAGCCTGGTGGGCTGCTATCTCTGGGGTCGCACAGAGTCAGACACGACTGAAGCAACTTAGCAGCAGCAGCAGCATGATTAGAGAACTTGGCCTGTGTGATTCCTTACCTTTGAAATGCTTTAAGGTTTGTTTCATGGACCAACATACAGGCTATTTTGAGAAATTTCCCGCTTGTTTTTGTACTAGGTCCTGTTACTCAGCCAGTGGGTGTGGTGCTCAGTCACTCAGTCGTATCCGAATTTGCAGCCCCGTGGACTATAGCCTGCCAGGCTCCTCCATTCATGGAATTTTCCAGGCAAGAATACTGGAGTGGGGTGCCATTGCCTATTCTAGGGGATCTTCCTGATCCAGGCACAAACCCATGTCTCTTCATCTCCTGCACTGGCAGGCAAATTCTTTACTACTTGTTCCACCTGGGAAGCCCTAGTGGGTGCAGCGGAAGGAAATAATTGGTGTACTTACATAGGACCAATAAGGGGAATTATAAAGATGCAGGAGTCAAAGAGGGATGGAAAAGCACTTAGGCTCTCAAGAGTGGGACCAGGTACTACCTTACAGAAACAGAGAATGGAACTGTAAAAGAAGGCCACTTGATAGGGGCTCTGGAACATCAGGGAAGGAGACAGGAAAATAAACACACCCACTCTCTTCCTGCTTTCCTCTACTCTTACTAAGTAACTCTTATTAGTTGAACCCAGCCAGAGCTTAGAAGGTAATGAAGGCAGTCAACAAAAGTCTATCTATTAGGACACAGATTAGGGGAGAAAGTATGCATTTAGTTTTAGAAGGGGGAAAAAAAAAAGTCTAGCATACATAAAAGGTAGAGAAGACCCTTCAGGATGGGTGGAGCATATGGGTGGGGAAATATAAACATTGGTAAAAGGAGGAGATTGGTGAAGTGGATGAGAAAAAGTATTGAAATTATAGGTAGTATTTCCATAATAGCGTACATGGTTTCCCCACATTTTACTAAATGGCATTGTAGGAGTCCCATTGTAAACAAGCGGAGGTGATGAATGGTGAGATGGAGCTAGGCAAAAATATGAGATTGGTGGGAACAAGGGAAGGATGGATATTGGGTGGATGAATTTTGCTTGGAAGTAACAGAGGGAAAGGGTAGAATTTAAGTAGGAATCCAGACTAGTGATAGATAGAAGGGCATGACTGGCTAGGAAATTCCTATAACTTGAAAAAAAAAAACCCTTGGGGTAAGGGTAAGTTCAAATAGAGACAAACAGAGAGGTTTTAGGGAAGGTTTTTTATTACAACTATTTACATAGATTGTTGCTATGGCAGCGTCAGCAGAAATCCTGCCTGTAGTCCAGCAGAAAATGACTTTGCAGATAGAATTCTTTATTCTAAATTATCCTAGGTTTCCCCCTATCTCTTCCCTCCCCATATCAATAACTCTCATCATTTTTATGATTCTTCCATTTTAATATCTTATCTTTCCTTGACATTATTGACATCTTGGGCCATACAATTCTTTATTTTAGGGGATTTCCTTTGTATTATAGAATGTTCAGCAGCATCTCTGGTCTCTACCTACTAGATGCTAGTACCATACTCTTTCCTCCAGTAGTGACAACTAAAAAATATCTTCAGATATTGCTAAATACCCCTGGGGGAGAAAAATCATCCCTACTTAGGACCTCCTCTGCTCTGCTGCTGCTGCTAAGTCGCTTCAGTTGTGTCTGACTCTGTGCAACCCCACAGATGGCAGCCCACTAGGCTCCCCCGTCCCTGGGATTCTCCAGACAAGAACACTGGAGTGGGTTGCCATTTTCTTCTCCAATGCATGAAAGTGAAAAGTGAAAGTGAAGTCGCTCAGTCATGTCCAACTCCTCTGCTCTAGATTTTCAGAAATGGAATAGTGGTGGGGAAGACGGAAGATAGAACTGTTTAAGTATAGTTTCAGGAAATGTAGAATATTATAGGTAAAGCAATAGATAGGAAGGAATCTTCATGAAGAAAAGGATACACTTAAACTGTATCCAGATTAGTGTCAAAATTTACAAGTTGTAGCAAATAAGCGTGTAAATAGGTCAAAGAGCTTTTATATATTCTTGTACAATGCAGATGTCACTCAAAGCTTTCTTGATCCTAGGAGATTTCTATCTACAGCTCCCACCCCCAGTTTACAAGCTGGGGAAGTAGGTGCTCTCCAGAGACTTTTGCTCTTGCTTCTGTTCTTCCTCCTCTCCATCAATAATCCACATGCATTTGACATACAGCTCCTCCTCTTGCTGCCCCTGAGAAGTAATCCTATTAATCAGTTCTTATATAAGGAGACAAATTTCATGGAGAATTTTGAGGCAAGCATATAGGGATGGTTACAGCATATTTCTCCTACTCATTGCTTTTTTCCTATGTCCCACATCCTTTTGTTTCCCTCATGGCTCTCAATCTGCTCCTTTCTCAATTTTTAGGTTCCTACCAGTTGACTTTGCCCTGGAAAGAAATGCTCTGGAAAGAATGAACCTGTCATCCTCTTTGATGAATTTCTCTAGAGGACCATACTACTTTCCCCCAAATTTTGGAATACATTCCTCCATTTTATTACACTTGCCCCTCCAATCATGAAAATGTATAACTAAGAGAAATTTGGTGGAAGTGAAATTAGATAGATGAGCATTATTAAACATCAACAGGATCTTCCATAAAGATTGTGATGCTGGAGAAGACTCTTGAGAGTCCGTTTGACAGCAAGGCAATCAAACCAGTTAATCCTAAAGGAAATCAACCCTGAATATTCATTGGAAGGACTAATGCTGAAACTGAAGTTACAATACTTGGTTTGAAGAGTTGACTCATTGGTAAAGACCCTGATGCTGGGAAAGATTGAGAGCAAGAGGAGAAGAGGGTGGCAGAGGATGAGATGGTTAGATAGCACCACTGACTTAATGGAGATGAGTTTGAACAAACTCTGGGAGATAGTGAAGGATAGGGAAGCCTTGTGTGCAGCTGCCGAGGTCCAGCCTCAGCAGAGTCCAGGGATATCCTCAGGATGGATGATGTCAGCGAATGAAGAAAGATAGATAAAGAGATAAAGAAAGAGATACGGGGTGATCAGGCTTGTTCGGTGAGCGAGGCCCATTTTATTTATTCTTCTCGGGGCTTTTATACCCTGAGTTGTACATACAGCAAGGTGAAAAATGAAGAGTCAACTCAACATTCCATCAGTAATAACTTTTATCAATATCAGGTTCCTTCTTGTAAGAGTCTGATTTTTTAGTACACCATCTTCTGTCCCGGAGGCCTGTTGATATTCCATGACCTCTTTTTGATAAATGTTGGTCAGCCAGAACAATAATCTTCCTTTAAAGTGTTTCTTCTTAAATTCTTAGCCTGCATTACCCTTAAAGTACAGAGTTACATTCTTATGGAGCAAAGATTCAGTGGGTTACAGCAAAGAAAGGACTTATTAACTCAAAGTCTAATGTTGCTAATGCTAAAGCTACTGCTTGTTATTTCTATATCTTAACTATATGTACTCCCAGGAACACAATGGATGAGGGATATGAGAACTTGGCAGCAAGCATAGGCTCAACAATGTTGCAAGAGCCTGGATAAAGCTGCCAAGTAAGCTAGAATGCTAACAGGGGGTTTGAAACACTCTTATCTTGTCCAGGAGATTTATAAACTAAAGCCGTAAGTTAACTCTTTCTAGAGAAATGTGGTCGGGGCAGCCCCATGCTAATGTCAGAAGAGCTGGTGAAAGACATAAAATAGTAAGAGAGACAGATTCTGGTTTGGGAGTAGATGCTCAAGCAGATCCAGGGGGTCCATCGAGTCCTGAGGCCTTGCTTATCAGGACTCTTCCACATGACCTTGTCATGGGTCAGATGGCCCAGGGAGTCCCTCGAGTCCTGCATGACCTTGTCATGGGTGGGCTCTCCCGTGCTGGCTCCTGGCATGCAGCAGTCCACCGGGTCACAAAGAGTCAGACACAACTTAGCAACTGAGCAACAACAACAGGATCTTTCAGGTCTTATACTAGCAGAAAGGAAGCCATGAGTAGAGCTTGTCAGCTAGTGAGTTGCCCACTTCTTTGGGCTGCAGGACAGGAAGTCAAGGGAAGTAGCTGCCCCTCCAGGTGTTTCCAACTACACAGACTCTGCCTGGGAAAGGCTGCTCCTCCCAAGGGCCCTCACCATGGCCCCCTTCATTTCTTTGTTTCGGAAACTGTAGATGACGGGGTTGCACATGGGGGTGATGATGGTGTAGAGGAGGGAGAAAGGCTTGTCTTTGTCAGGACCGTGTGTGCTGCGAGGATTCATGTAAGAGAACATGGCTGAGGTGTAGAAAAAGATGACCACGGTCAGATGGGAGGCACAAGTAGAGAAGGTCTTTCCCCGACCAGAGGAGGAGTTCCTGCCCAGGATGGAGGCCAGGATGCGGGCATAGGAGATGACGATGAGCACCATGGGGCTGAGCAGCACCGCAATGGCATCGGCAAAGATGACTCTCAGACTAAACTGGGGGTCTCCACAGGAGAGAGCAACCACTATGGGGGCCTCACAGAAGAAGTTTTCTATGTGGTTGTCTCTGCAGAAGGGACCACGAAATGTCATGTAGTCAAGAAGGATGCCATTGATCAGCCCAAAGGACCAGGCAATACTCACCAGTCTCACACACACCTGCCAGCTCATGATCTGGGCATAGGCCAGTGGGTGGCAGATGGCAACATAACGGTCATAGGCCATGAAAGCCAAGAGGATGCACTCAGCCACACCCACACCAAAAACCAGATACATCTGGGTTAAGCAGGAGGCAAAGGTGAGAGTGTGATTCTTTATCACTAAGTGGATCAGCATCTGTGGGATGGTGGTGGTGATGAAGCAGACATCCAGGAAGGACAGGTGGCCAAGGAAGAAGTACATGGGGCTGTGGAGCCTGGGGTCTGTCCAGGTGATGAAGATGATGAGGCCATTCATGGCCATGGCAAGGCTGTAGAGGGCTAGGAAGAGGGCAAAGAGCAATGCCCGAGTGGAAGAGGAGCTCTGCTCAAAGCCCACGAGGATAAACTCTGTCACGGTGCTGCCATTCCTTGTGTCTACCATCTGGGGCCTGCTTGAGAAGGGAAGATAGATAAAGCACAGATAAGAGAGTAGGGTATAGGTAAGGGAAAATGAGTGAAAGATATGGGAATTTCAGTAAACTGCATGTGAGTCAGCACTGTCATGGGCACTGAAAATACCAGTTCTATTGCAGGCTGCGATAATGGAACCATAGCATAAACACGGGAGATTCTATTATCCTTTCTATGAATCAGGCTGTACTTGAAATACCATATCCAGTCCTGGACCTCTATTTTAAATGATTATCCACCAAAGGGATTATGTTCAGACAAAAAAGATGGTGAATGATCTAGAAACCACGTGACAGACTTTTAAAGGAAACTTTAAGGGGGAGTCTTAGGGACACTCAGAGAGGTCCTTTTAAAACGTTCATAGGTTTTTTATCTACAAGAGAGAATTTACTTTTTCTATGTAACCTCAATGAGTAGAACTCAAACCAGAGAGTAGAAATATTAGAGAAAAAAATGACTGCTATTTCTTATAAATTTTCTTTGTTCTTTTAAGTATGCAACCAATGCCTGCTCCTTGTGGAACATCTGGAAAATACCAAAAAAGCAAAAGCTAAATAAATAAATAAAAAGAATCAACCAGAGGGAAACCACAATCTATATTTTAGTTCATGTCTTTTCAGTAGGTTTATTTTTTATGTTTATATTTTAAAAGCTTTGAAGACCAAAACAAGGCTGAGTGGAAACTTCCATAGGAACTTAACTGAAGGGGAGTATATTTTCAAGAAGAAATGCAGTGATTACAGCTGATTCCAGGTTGGGGAATGGAATGCAACAGGGAGGAAATAAAAAGGATAAAAATTCATTCTTCTTTTGATTGCGGAACTGGGAAAACTGCACTCCACTCCACTTTACAGTCAAAAATGGTTTATTCATTTAATAAACGAGTGCCTAGTGTGTTCCATATACTGAGCTGGATGCCAAGGATATAAAATCATGCAGAGAACTTCCTCCCTGACTCCATGGATATTATACTATATCCCAAGTCATTAAATCAGTGGGATAAGTGAGCTCATAGAAAATCCATATAACATATGGACAATATTAATAAAAGCAAACATGTATAGGCAGATATATTTCAACTCTATTGCCTCCATACAGGGAAGGTACCCTTTGGAAGGGTCATGAAACACTTGCAACATATTATTGGTATATTAGAGTATAAAAAAATCTTCAGTGAATTCCTAAGGTCCAAAAAAATTCAGATCATATTGACCACACTAAAACTAAGCATTAAAATTCTTCTTAAATTTCCACATAGAGGAGATTTCTTAAAATTTATTTATTTTCTCCCCTTGATGAGAGAAAAAGAGTACAGATGTCAGCTAGACTATGGGATTTTCTTAAGAATACTGTTTATCATCACATCGCACACTTTAAATGTCATATAATTTTTTTCAATTATGCCTCAATAAAGCTGAAAAAAAGCCTGTCAAATCCAAGTGGGAAAAAAAAGGAATATTGCTCTCTCATTTTTTTTAACTTCAAGAAAAGAAGTAAACTCTTACTGAATATATAAATTTAGAGGGTATTGTTTTGATAAATTGTGGATAACATTCTTCTTATCAGCAGGGCTGCCAGGAGTGTTGTACCATTTGTGCACTGCCCAAAGGCTCCTGAAGGTCACAGTGGCTGCTGAAGTCCAGCCTTTGCTCAGCTTAACCAAGCCGTGTACCCTGGTGAGGGGCTGTGTGGATTCAAAGTGGTACCTTTCTTCTAATCCTGTTCTGAGAAGGAGTTACTTTTTAAAATTAATCCGAATATACCATGTATGTTAGGAAGATGTGGCCATGAGGATAATTAAATTTCACCACTTTTTTTTTTTCATCTGATAAGACTGGTGAAGTGTTTGGATGAATAATAATAAATAAGCCTATGTTCTACTGAATGGGTTTTATGAATAAAAAGGCAGTAGGTATTTCTTCTAATGTGGTAGTACTCAAAGTGTGGTCCACAGACTAGTAGCAGCAGAAGCATCACCTGGGAACTTCATGGAAATTATACTGGGGCCTCACTCCAGATCTACAGAGTCATAAACCCTGGGAATGGAGTCTAGCAATCAGGGTTTTAACAAGCCTTCCACGTGATTTTGATGTACATTAAATGTTGAAAAACTACTAACGCAGGTGAAGACAAAGTATGGCCCTCAAGACAAATATAGTCCATTGTTCATTTTTATAAATAAACTTTAATTGGAACACAGTCACACTAATCTGCTTATGCATTGTCTGTGGTTGTTTTTCCACTACAAAGGCAGAGCTGAATATTTGCCAGAGACCATTTAGCCTGCAAATATGATTGTCAGATTTAGCAAATAAAAATATTAGATGCCCAGTTAAATATGATTTTTCAGATAATCAATGAATAATTTTTTATTACAAATATGTTCCATGTAATACTAGTAAATTCAATGCATGGAGGTTAAAATATTTACTATCTCGTCCTTTAGAGAAAAGGTTTGCTGACTCTTGCATAATCTTATGATTGTAGTGTGGACTTGCCTCCAAAAGACAGGAGCATGTAAGGGAGGCAATGAGAAAAAGGCCTTATTCCTGATCACACACCTGGGATTCTGGTGGGTTGAGTCTCAAGTACTTCCCTCCCAATTAGATGACTCAGACTAAGAGATCAACCTGCCTGGGATGGAAGGGCAGCTGGTGCCACTTGCTTTTCTGTTTATTAAACTTATTATATGAATTATTTTCTTTAAGTGCCTGCTGTTACACATGTTCAATTAAGATAGAATGGATGTTTTAGAAGAATTCTGCAACTAAACCAGAAGGGATTTTGTAACAACAATAAAACTAGGCATGATTATGAAAAACACTCCATCTAGTAAACACTGAAAAGCAAAAAGCCCTCTGAAAACAACTTTTAGATAGATAAAACAGGAATCAAAAGATTAATTACAGACTATCTAAAAAAATAACGATAATAGAAGGAAGCATATATCAATAAATATATACATAGGTATTTGTTAAAGGAAAAGTTAATAGCCTGAAATACTTGCATTAAGAATAAGAAATGAAGATAAATTAAATGAAGTGAAATAGCTCAAGAGGTTAGAAGCAGATAAAATTAACATAAGCAGGACCAAAAGGGAATATGGAAAGATCAAAGAAGAAATAATTGAATACAAAAACAGAAAAAAGTAGTTAATAAATAAACTCAGAGTTAATAAATAAACTCAAAGATAATAAATAATTTCAAAGAAATTGGTCCTCTGAAAACATCAATAAAATAGACAAACTATGTTGTTATAGTTTGTCTGTATGTTGTTACATAAGAACGACATGAGTCGCCGGTTGATGTCTGATGCAGGATGCAGGATGCTTGGGACTGGTGCA
>SJYQ01002043.1:96102-196056 GCA_006410935.1 Redunca redunca
GCTATTATGGTAAAATTGATTTGAACAAAATACTGATAGAAGTATATTGATAAGTTAAACATAAATAAGTTAGTCTGGATCAAAATAACTTCAGTATTTTTATTCATATGACAAAACTGGAAATATTTTAAGTACTATACTAGAAAACTGATCAAGGAATTAATTTGGATTAATGAATTTATTAAGATTAAGTCATATCAATAATTCAATGGTGCTGGTATAATTCTGATTTAAATGTTGTTATTCACTAACATAGAATCAATCAGCAGGCCACAACAGTGAGAGGAAAATAACTAGAATCGTTCATAGTGGGACAAAAATATTTATTGATTCTCCAGCACAAAGTAAACTTTCGATTAATGGTTTTTGAACAAGTAAATGAATATTTAAACAATGTGATTTTTGTTGATCACTTTCTATCTATGTAACCCACTAACTGAAATTTACCTGAAGTTCATATTTATCAAATTTGAAATATAATACATAATTGTCTGAAAAATTTGCATTTTTACCTTTCTTTTGAACGTTTCAAGGAGTTGTAAATTCCAATTGATCTATGTATCCTCCTACCTTAATTTTAAATAAACAAAAATATGTATTACTCAGGAAATGAGAGCAATACAGAGAAAACACAGAGAAAAAGGGACAAATTAGAGAAACCACCATGATAACGCTGAATATTTCTTCACTATTTCATTGATCCTTCTGCTTTCCAAGAATGAAAGAGAGAACCTTGAGGGCAAGGGAAGCGAAATGAGGAATGAAAATTGATTTTTTATTTAGTTTGTTTTAAGGAAGCTTCACACCATAACTTAACCATAGTTGTATAAAATTTTGAATATATTTCAAAAGCCCACAGAAAGAATTGAAGAAAATAGAACTGAATTTTCAATGAAGGGGAACTTCTGTGCCAAAGGTAATAAATCATCAATCAGCCCTCTGGCTCGCACAGATGTGTTTTATTCAGCCACACTCTTTCCTCTGAAGGACATCTCATGTGAAACTCAAGATATAAACCTCGCAGGGAAAAACAATCAGAAGATCTTCCTGCACTCTGCCTATTCTTATCAATAACTAAGAGGGCTAATTAGTTTATTAGAAGCCTCTAGCCTGTCCCAGTCCCAAGACTCTTACTTGCCACTCTACTGCAGTATGTTCCGATAGGAATTCAGGCTTTGCCTAAGTCACACTAGACATCATGAAGAGAAAGATAGATTGGACTATGTCAAATGGAAAACTGGTGGAACTAAATAAAGAAAATATAAGAGGCAACAATAGATGAAATTTATTTCAAAGAGCTTGTCAAAACACCAAGATCTTAAGAGATAAAAGGACAAGAACTAATAATTCATAAAATGGAAAAACCATTCCAAAGTGTTCAAACTCATTAATAACAAACAATAGTTTTAAGACAGATACTATTTATGACCCACTGAATTATTTAAATTACAAAACTACAACATGCTGGTTAAATGGTACTCCACTCTTGGCTGGAAAGCAGTTTGAAAACATGTAACAAAAGCTTTAAAAATGTTCATTTCTTTTAATTTAGGATCTTTTAAATAATACTTACTCCAGAGTTCAATTATCTGGATTAAAATTCTGGCTTCATTGTGTTGAACACAACAATGTTGTGCTCTATCTACCAAAACAAATAAAGCAAAGATTTCTGACAAAATAAATAAATAAAATTCTGGCTTCAACACATATCAACTATGTAAACTGAGGTGACTTAAACTAACATCCCTCAGCCTCCTCATCTCTAAGATAGAATAATAATGATAGTAACTACATTATATTAGTTGCTCAGGCGTGTCTGACTTTTTGTGACCCCAAGGACTGTAGCCCACCAGGCTCCTCTTTCCATGGAATTTTCCAGGCAAGAGTACCAGCGTGGGTTACCATTCTCTTCTCCAGGGGATCTTCCTGACCCAGGGATCAAACCCAGGGACTCCTGCTTTGCAGGCAGATTCTTTACCATCTGAGCCACCAGGGAAGCCCAGTAACTACATTATTAGATCATTATGAGGATTAAATGAAACGATATTTGTGAAGTTTTTTGACTAGTGCCTGGCACACAGTGCTAAATAAGTTTTCTAATGTGAATAGAATCAACCATTTAAAAATTTACTCAAAGAAATTAATTACCAAAGCTTTATACACAGAATTGCAAATCATGGCATCATTTATAACAGCAAAAAATAACAAGCTATAATAGAGAAACAGTTATCTATATTATAGAAGATTAAAGTGTTGAAATATATAGTCATTAAAATTATGTTTATGAACGCTCTATAATGATGCTGAAATACTTAGTAATTTTAAGTGAAACAAAGAGCAAAATATAAACCAGTATATTTGGTATACCCATGAGTACATTAATTAAACAGCATTTTCCTTTGCATTGATAAATGATCAAAGGAAGCTCACCAAAATGTTAAAAGTGGTTCCTTGTACTTTCATATATTGCTATATATACATTTTTATGGTATAAAGTGATATTATGTGTAATATTATTTTGGTATGATTTATAAAATGCACCAAAGATAAACACACTCTCACTTACTCATTACATCTTCTTACTCTTAGTGTTTAAAATACCCTTGTTAAACTGAGTAAATATTGTATATAATTAGTTTGTTTAATAAAGCTATATGTATATGTAATTAAAATATATTAGGTATATTAAAAAGAAATAAATCAACATAATAAATACATAATTTATTCATTCACTCAACAAATATTCATAAAGAACTTATTATGAGCCAGGCCCTGTTTTAGACACTTGGGAAAGAGCAATTGATCAAGACCTTGATGCTGGGGAAGACTGAGGGCAGGAGCAGAAGAGGGTGACAGAGGATGAGATGGTTGGGTGGCATCACTGACTCAATGCATACGAGTTTGAGCAAACTCTGGGAGGTAGGCAAGGACAGAGAAGCCTGGTTTACTGCAGTCCATGTGGTTGCAGAGTCAGACACAACTGAGTGGCTGAACAATAACAAAGACTATCCTCATGATGCTTCTATTCTATTGGAATTAAGAAAATAAAATAGAAATGGCTTTGGCTAAAAGGATGTTGAAGTGGCTAAAAATATACATCTCAAAGGACTAAAAAAGATTTAGAAGAGTTAAACTCATGGTATTATTAACCAAAGTCCATCAAATTTAATAATTCTTAGACATATGCATTTCAGACAGTCATATTCTGAGATGATTTCCTTGGACGTTAAAATTAAGAGAAATAAAGACAGACCCCTAAGCAGATGCAAAAATAGAAAACTCTTATAGAGTTGAAATCATCCAACTATCGATACACATAAGCTGTTATGAATTTGTTAAATGTGAAATTTAGGTGAATCTGTCATTGTGAAAATTAATCATTAGTTTCACAGGAGGATTAGTTTTAGGATATTTAGTTCACTCCCTTTAGGCTGCGGTGGAATTAATATCTAAATAGCTTTTGTGATTTTTATGGGAATTAAAAGAAATATTGTTACCAAATACCTGGCTAAGTCTAACCTTCATCTATTATAGAGCAATTTACACTGTCATAGCCTTAGCAAAAAATAAGACTTATGTTCAATCCTTTGTTTACCATGTAGTAGACATTTTTCAAGGTAAATGTGACCTTTCCCCCTTACTCTGACTCTTCTAGATTTTATTCTTTTATAGTTAGATCTACTGCAAAATCTCCATATTTCTGAAACATGAAGAATTATACTTCATATCACATATTGGTCTGACATTGTGAGGGCCCTCACTTGGCATGACAGATCTTTACTGCTATGGACAAGACAAAAGCACAGGCTGTATTCACAAGGAAACTTCTCTGGCACCCACAAGTGAGCTGTGATTTTAGATCTTTCTTTCAATCTACTTTCTTACTTGTAGATGGATTCCATATCCACTTTGTTTCCACTTGATAGATGTTCATTGTCTCCTCCCCAGAGACATGATCTAAGCTATAGAGCAAAAACCAAATAAAAACCTTCTGAAAATAATCACCCCTAGAAGGGGTTTTTTACATAATTTGGGGAAAAGTTCACCCCTGAAAAAACATTTCACTTCCAATACTCTAAAAAGCAGAGGGAAAACAAAGTGAAAAGGTGACCAGTTAATCTACTTTTAGAATGATCTGTGAGTGCGCTTAGTCACTCACTTGTGTCCGTCTCTTAGTGACTCCATGGACTGTAGCCCGCCAGGCTCCTCTGTCCACGGAATTCTCCAGGCAAGAAAACTGGAGTGGGTTGCCATTCCCTTCTCCAGGGGATCCTCCCACCCAAGGTACAGAACTCAGGTCTCCTGCATTGCACGTGGATTCTTTACTGCCTGATCCATCAAGGAAAACCTTTAGAATGATTCGTCCCTGAATATTAAAGGCCTGGCTATTTGTGCAAGATGAGATTGTTGGAAATTATACACAGGTACTTTTTGATTGATGAGGTCAAAATTGAGCAGTAGATAGGCTTGTTTTAGAAGTCTTAGGGCTACAGTTGATGTGAACTACAGTGCCATTTATGTTGTCTAGAAAAACTGTATGGATTGTAAAAAGAATCAGAAATACAAAGATCGGGAGAGAAGACAGGCCATCTGAAAGTCTTGGAAAGAACTAAAGCATTATCAGGTCAATGACATACATTGTATTAATATTTAGAGGTGATACTATTTTGAAAACTAACATCTACATGTGAAATATACACATATATGGCAAGTGTATAGAAAAAGCTTAGGGTTTGGAAGTGATAAACTTACCTAATAACATTTTGTTGACTGGTGTAAATATTAATTGATAAGGAAAAACCTAAATTCAATGTGACTGACCAACAGTAGTTGTTTAGTACACATTCATTACCCTCTCCTTTACTTCTTTTCTCCCTTCTTTTCTTCTTTGCACTCCATATGTTGGAAGAGATCTTTTAAAGTCTTGATCCAATGTTCCACTGCCACGGAAAATTCCTGGGTAGAAACTGGTGGTTTTTAAAAAATCACTCTTCTGGATCAGGAAATTATTTTGTATATCCGATTAAACTCCTGTCTCATCTCAACTCCTTGCCCTACCTCCTTTTAAATTTATTTATTTTGTATACCTTAGAGAAAAATGGGAAAAACTGAATTTTCATGCTTGTTTTGTAATATATCACAAACCTCTTTAAGACTTCCTCAGCCATCTTTTCTCAAAGGAACAGGAAAGAAAAATGCATAGATAAACAGGAAAACTATTCACAGGCAAATGAAGTGAGAGAAAAGCACAACTGGGAAAGGAGGAAGAGAAATACATCATGAGGAAGATAAAAGGAAAAAAGGTGGATGGGAAGAAAATGGAAGATAAAGTCAAATCGGGGAATAATGTGAAAACTAGAAATAAAGTAAGACTACATTGTGAAAACATAAGTGGGACATCCCTTCCACTTCTGTGACCCCTCATGATTTAGATTCTCCCACACACGCCTCACAACAATCTGTGAGGGACTTCATGCGAAAAGGTGCCACTAACAAGACTTTAAAACGGACATGGAACCTCGGGAAAGAGGAAGTGACCTGACTTGTCAAGTATCTAGAAAGGTAGAGAGGTAAGAGTCTAATTGTGGCCATTTAGTATCCTCAATGGAGAAGGCAATGGCACCCCACTCCAGTACTCTTGCCTGGAAAATCCCATGGACGGAGGAGCCTAGTAGGCTGCAGTCCATGGGGTTGCAAAGAGTCGGACACGACTGAGTGACTTCACTTTGACTTTTCACTTTCATGCATTGGAGAAGGAAATGGCAACCCACTCCCGTGTTCTTGCCTGGAGAGTCCCAGGGATGGGGGAGCGTGGTGGCCTGCCGTCTATGAGGTTGCACAGAGTCAGACACGACTGAAGCAACTTAGCAGTAGCAGCAGCAGCAGTATCCTCAAAACCCCTGTAGATCAAGGCCATTTATCAATAGTGTATGAAAACCAAAAGAAACTGTCTGGTCCTGGGACAGTGCCCTTTATGCTGTTCATGCTGAAGGAGAATGGAAAAATCATTAAAGGTGGGGATAGAGAGAGAGAGGGAGATGAAGGACATGGTGAGGGCAGACAGAGAGCCAGAGAAAGAGAAAGAAAACCTCCCAGAAAGAGGAAAAGCCAAATAGGAAACAGACTGAGAGGCCCACACAAGCAAAATGGCACATGTCCTTGGGTGGTACAGAATCAACCTGCTAATCTAGGAGTCTGGAACCCTCTCAGTTCAACCAGGTGACGCAGAAGAATTGGTCTGATTTTGGGCTCTTTCTGCCTTAGGTCACTTCAAAATCAGACCAGCCGTCTCATCCAAGCCATCTGCCCGTCAGCCAGAGTGAGAAGGGCAGGTGGGCAGACTCAGAGAGCCTGATAGAAACACGGAGGGGAGACACAGAAGAAGCAACTAACTGGAGATAGTTGGGAAATCAGACGCATAGCTAGTCATCTAGAGAGGAAGGAACAGAGCAAGGGGTTAACTGAGTCAAGATCTGTGACATTTGGCTTTTTAAAATTAAAAAAAAAAAACAAACCTGTGACATCTTGTATATGGCCCCTCTGTGCTGAATCCTGTGTGATCTGAACACCAGTGGTTTTTGAGAGAGACGGTGAGTGTTCATCTCTGATGGATGCCAACAGAGGCAGAGTCAGCTTTCAGCATACATTCAGTATACATTCACTGACCTTTTCCATGGGCTTTGACATATAAAACTGAGGACACTGGCCGTGCTGCTGTCAGGCCCAGAGTGAAGGTGCTGTGAGTTCTGTAAGCCAGCTGCTCATGTGTAGCGTGAGCTTCCAAGGCTCTGTTCCCTCTGACTCTACTGTACTCTCCATGCTGTCTTTCTCACTCTATCAGCACAGACACACACGCACACACCAGTGTAGCAAGAGATGCAACAGGCTCACATCATGGAAGCAGAGACTGCTTCTCTCTGGCTACTATAGGAAACTTACTATAACAGATGAAGAATCCATTTTTAAGTCTGTCTTTATCTGATCAGGTCTCAGGAGTCTAAGCAGATCAGAGCAGTCTTAGGATCCTCAGGGAAACATGTCCATTGGCAAAGCGCCCTGGAAATTCTGGGTTAGTTTCAGATTTGCCAGGCAGAACATTTTTTTCCCCACCCAAGATTGCTGTTTGTAAGAACTAGAAGTCATGATATTTCTGTTTTTTGACCCCTTATGTCAGACAAAGAATCCTCATTCCCCAGAGGTATAACTTACCTATGACCTATCACTGTCCCTCTCAACCCGAGGGATTAAGGAAGATTCAGTCCAATGTGAAATGCCAGAAAATGAAGTTTTCTTTGGAAAAATGTTTAATTCAGAACAGTTCTTAAATGAAATCGATTATCTAGTCATGTTCAAAATGTCCTACTTGTCTTGTATACTCTGTTTTTAAACAGTTGGTTTGTTAGTATAAGAATCCAAGCAAGACCTTATAAGCAGCACTGCACAGGAGAGAGTGGGCCATGTCAATAAGACTAATTTTGCATACCTCTGCTGGCAGTGGGAAGGCTCTAATTTCCTCCCCTGCCTTGCTCAGATGAGTTTCGCCATTGCACAGGGTTGAAGCTATGGAAGCAGAATTTCATCAAACTTGGCCAGGGGCTGCAGGGCTGATAATGGGATAGTGTGCCGTGGTTAAGCCTCTGCCTCTATTTCACTTTCTCCTCAAGCAGTCTTTGATATCATGTGCCAAGGGACAGTCTACTAGGGTGATGAAAGAAGCCCTTTATTAGGAACTGCTTGTGTTCAGGGCATTAGTGCAACATGAGGAGAAACCAGAGAAGAGGGTAAGGCAAACAAAGGCCACTCTGCCAGGAGATCAGGAAACTGTCATCTATAGAACAAGGTGAGAAATTGGGTCAGCCTCTTCTAGGAGTATCTTTAGGGAAGGAATGTTATTTTGAAATTGATACATGAAATGAAGAAAATGAACAGCTTCCAACCTAGGTAGTATAGAAATAGCTTTAAATCTATCTCCCTCTGACTTTGAATCAAGATGAAGAGACATATCCTGACCTCCTCAGGCTCTTGGGTTCATTCTTGAAGGAAATTTTTTTCTGGGGTGATAAATAGACCTCTGTACAGGAATAACACTGGATCCTTTGTTCTTTAACCACAAATGAAGTCCTAAAGTCTTTCACTCACTTGTCACTACATCTGAAAGAGTAATATCAAATATATTGCACCATCTGTAGGTATTAGTGTTAAAGAAAAAACCCATCCTTATCCAATTTTAACTGATCAAAATACAAAATACCATATTCTGCAATCTAACAAATTTTGAAGCTGGGTGTAATTTTTTAAAAGGGAGATAGCTGTCCTGAATTAAGATGATTAACTCCATAAAGGGTGACATTAATTTTTTTGAGAACAAGCATTGTTATACAGAAAGGATGACAAAACTTGTCTTAATCACATGTCATGAAGTCCTTGTGAAGGTTCTAGCTAAAGTTTTGGTCTGAGGCATCAGCACTGTTACTAATATTTAATAAATGGTAGAGAAGTATAACAACTGACAGGCTACTGTGCACAACCCACAAAATTTTGTGTCTTTCTTTGGGACACGGTAAACAATTTCTTAATTTTAATATAGTCATATGTAACATTGCCCATTTTTTGTTAGTACTTTTGTCTTAAGGAACATTTCCCAACCCTGGCATCATGTAAATATTTGTCTATTTTATCTTCTAAAGCTTTATTGTTTTACCAATTAGACCTACTAATTTATATGGAAGTTGCTTTTGTATTCTGCATATATCAAGTAGGAGGCAAATGTTGGTGTCACTTGTTTTCTATATGAAAAGTAGTTGGATGTGTGTGGGTGTGCTCAATTGCTCAGTCATGTCTCAGTCTTTGTGACCCCATGGACTGTAGCTCACCAGGCTTCTCTTTCCATAGAATTTTGCAAGCAAGAATACTGGAGTAGGTTGCTATATCCTACTCCAGGGGATCTTCCTGACCCAGGGATTGAACCCACATCTCCTGCATTGGCAGGCAGATTCTTTACCACTGAGCCATTGGGGAAGCCAAGTTGTTTGGGTATCCTTAGTTCAAAAACCTTTTTCCATGCTGCTTTTCAGTTCTACATTTGTTATGAATCTTGCATGGATTTTATGTGTGTATCATCATGCTGTTTGCTAGTAAAGACAGTTTTAATTCTCCCTCTTCACTCTTTACACCTTAATACTGATTAAAATACCAAGAATAGAAATAGTTGTTTTATTCCTTATATGAAGGAAAAAGTATTCAAGATTTAGTCTTAAGTATGATATGAACTATAGGTTTTTTTGTTTGTTTCTATGGATTCCCTTTGTTAGATTGAGGGTCTCTACCTTTCTCTAGCATTTCAAATTTATGTTCTCATGCCTACAAAATAAAAACTAGCTTTTGAGAACACATTTAAACCAAAATATATACATTTAAGCACATTAGAAAATTGCCTGCTGTTGCAGCAGTGGGGTGAGGGGAGTGGAGATAAAGGGTATAAAGACAGAATAAAAATTATTAAAGACATAAAACAAGAGGGCCTTTCCTTGCAGGGACCAATGATGGCTTGTCAGGAACAGAGGAATGTAATTAACTCAATCCTCCCAGGAACAAAATTTTTAAAACGAAACATATGAAAACACAAACATAAATATATTAGCACCTAGAACATGAACAAAATAGCATTTGAAAGAGGAAAAGCTGGAATGATGCACAGCTCGCAAAAATACTGACAGTGATATGGGCTGTTCATTCTGAATAAGAAGTCTAAAAAACATGTAAGTCTGATTCTCAGACACATGGGTGTCATATACAGTTGGAAGGGAGAAAGTAATGTTTTGGAGGTTCTGATTTAGATATCTGAAATACTTTATCTCATTTAGCACTCAGTCTTTATAACCACATTGAGCTAGATACTGTCTTAGTCAAGACTTTTTGTTGTGAGAAGTAGAAACTCATCTGTAATAGTTTTGAGGGGGAAAATGAGAGTTTATATAAGGATGCATGGTTATCTCACAAACTCAAGAGCAAGAATGTAGGCAGATCTCTAAAGCTGACCAAATCCTGGGCAGTCATTATCTTAGGTTGGTTGTCTGGAGACACGTTATTATACCTCTGCTTCCCTCTGTCCGATGACTTTCACCTATTCTCCCTGCCAATTTTTTGTTTGTTTGTTTCTTCAGGTACATGGCAGAAGACAACTATTTCATAGCTTGAGTGTCTGCTTGTTCCAGGCTAGAAATGGACTGTACTTACTGCATACCAAAATCCCAGGAAAGAGGACGTAGTTGATCCAGCTTGATCGTACTGATTGTGGTGATGATGGGGGAGGGGTGGTGTCCCATGATACTTAACTAAAGTGGTTGCCAGCACCCACCACTGTGGGAGAAGAAGAGGGTTCTTGAGGAATGGTCTGTGTGTCTAAAATCTCTACCACAACTAACAGGACTGAGCAACATCTGCCAAATGAATGAATGACATGAGACTCAGTGTTCTTCAACTTCAAAGCCCATGATTTTTCTAATACAGCCTTCAAACGTTTGCATCTGAGATAACTGTTTCCGCTACCTCAGTAAAGAGAAAGGTCTTGTATAAGAGCATTTCCTGGAAACAGATGGCACATTCAAATCACAATAATTTGAAGAAGTTTAATAAAGATTTATTTGCAAAGGTGTGGGCGTGGTATAGGGAAATCACAAGCGAGGTGGGCAGTTCCTGAAATCTAACATTAGAGGGGCTCAGCCTTAAGAGGTAATGGGAGATGGTGGTTCAAACCAATAATTGTAAACCAATCATCAATCAGTTAAAAAAACAGAAACAAAAACACAAAAACAGAGAACTAAGTAGGGCCACAAAGTGGGAGTGAGATTTTAGCAAGGGGACTCAAATTAGTCCACAACCCTCATAGGGAAACCGAGGTCTGAAGGATTAAATGCCTCAACCTCACACTCCTACTTCCCTCTGATATTCTGCCTATGCTACTCACTGGCTGAACTCGGTAGAAAGTCAGAGGTAAGGGAATCTGTTGATGTGGTCCATATAGCTTAGTCTGTGAAGCTGAGAGATAAGTGAAGAGGGTTAGGGATTATACTAAAGAAAGAAACAACTCTCTAGGTCTTTAGACTGGAAAATAAAAATAAACACATGTAATCAGATTTGAAATTCAAAAATGAGATTTTTTTAAGGGTGTTCCTAGAGGTTCCAGATATGTTTAGTTTTCACGTTTTGGGTAAGCCATATGTATTAAACTGATTACATCAGGTGAAGTCATTAATCATTGTGCCTCAAGGGCTTCCTTGAAGGTCCAGGGCTCTGGACACTCATCAGAACAGCTTTGCTTTAGTATGGTTATTACATCAGGATTCTGCATAAGATTTCACTGAGGAAACAGAGCTATAGCACCACCTATAGTCAGGCAATGTGCTAAGGACTCAAAAACGAATCTCAGATTAGTGAGGAAGTCAGAAAAGCTAAGTAACAGTATACAGTGTTAGGAAAACGCACAGGTTATGAAGGGAACCTGTTGTTCTCTGCTTAGTCGCTCAGGAGTCAGTAACTGGAAAGGGAGGTTAAGAAATTCAGAGAACACTAATGTCCAAAAGAGGGAAGAGGAATTCAACAACTATGTAACTCTCTGAAACGGGGGATATGGCTCGGAAAGAACGAGATTACAGACCCATGACAAGGATGGGAGCTAGGGTGATTTCATGTGATACAGCAAAGATCTACGCTCACGCCGGCCTTCAGTCTTGCTCCACCCCCATCCCATCCTCCGTCAAACTGGAGTGGCATTTCAACAATTGGATGATTTGGGAGAATGGCATTGAAATGTATAAAATCACATATGAAACGATGCCAAAGAATGCTCAAACTACCGCACAATTGCACTCATCTCAGTTCAGTTCAGTTCAGTTCAGTCACTCAGTCGTGTCCGACTCTTTGCGACCCCATGAATCACAGCACGCCAGGCCTCCCTTGTCCATCACCATCTCCTGGAGTTCACTCAGACTCGCGTCCATCGAGTCAATGATGCCATCCAGCCATCTCATACTCGGTCGTCTCCTTCTCCTCCTGCCCCCAATCCCTCCCAGCATCAAAGCCTTTTCCTATGAGTCTACTCTTCCCATGAGGTGGCCAAAGTACTGGAGTTTCAGCTTTAGCATCATTCCCTCCAAGGAAATCCCAGGGCTGATCTCCTTCAGAATGGACTGTTTGGATCTCCTTGCAGTCCAAGGGACTCTCAAGAGTCTTCTCCAACACCACAGTTCAAAAGCATCAATTCTTTGGCGCTCAGCCTTCTTCACAGTCCAACTCTCACATCCATACATGACCACTGGAAAAACCATACCCTTGACTAGACGGACCTTAGTCGACAAAGTAATATCTCTGCCTTTCAATATGCCATCTAGGTTGGTCATAACTTTTCTTCCAAGGAGTAAGAGTCTTTTAATTTCATGGCTGCAATCACCATCTGCAGTGATTTTGGAGTCCCCCAAAATAAAGTCTGACACTGTTTCCACTGTTTCCCCATCTATTTCCCATGGAGTGACGGGACTGATGCCATGATCTTCGTTTTCTGAATGTTGAGCTTAAGCCAACTTTTTCACTCTCCTCTTTCACTTTCATCAAGAGGCTTTTGAGTTCCTCTTCACTTTCTGCCATAAGGGTGGTGTCATCTGCATATCTGAGGTTATTGATATTTCTCCCGGCAATCTTGATTCCAGCTTCTGTTTCTTCCAGTCCAGTGTTTCTCATGATGTACTCTACATATAAGTTAAATAAGCAGGGTGACAATATACAGCCTTGACGTACTCCTTCTCCTATTTGGAACCAGTCTGTTGTTCCATGTCCAGTTCTAACTGTTGCTTCCTGACCTGCATACAGATTTCTCAAGAGGCAGGTCAGGTGGTCTGGTATTCCCATCTCTCTCAGAATTTTCCAGTTTATTGTGATCCACACAGTCAAAGGCTTTGGCATAGTCAATCAAGCAGAAAGAGATGTTTTTATGGAACTCTCTTGCTTTTTCGATGATCCAGCGGATGTTGGCAATTTGATCTCTGGTTCCTCTGTCTTTTCTAAAACCAGCTTGAACATCAGGGAGTTCACGGTTCATGTATTGCTGAAGCCTGGCTTGGAGAATTTTGAGCATTACTTTACTAGCGTGTGTCTCACATGGTGATTGCAGCCATGAAATTAAAAGACGTTTACTCCTTGGAATAAAAGTTATGACCAACCTAGATAGCATATTGAAAAGCAGAGACATTACTTTGATAATAAAGGTCCATCTAGTCAAGGCTATGGTTTTTCCAGTAGTCATGTATGGATGTGAGAGTTGGACTATAGAGAAAGCTGAGCGCTGAAGAATTGATGCTTTTGAACTGTGGTGTTGGAGAAGACTCTTGAGAGTCCCTTGGACTGCAAAGAGATCCAACCAGTCCATTTTGAAGGAGATCAGCTCTGGGATTTCCTTGGAGGGATGCTAAAGCTGAAACTCCAGTACTTTGGCCACCTCATGGGAAGAGTTGACTCATAGGAAAAGGCTTTGATGCTGGGAGGGATTGGGGGCAGGAGGAGAAGGGGATGACCGAGTATGAGATGGCTGGATGGCATCACTGACTTGATGGACGCGAGTCTGAGTGAACTCCGGGAGTTGGTGATGTACAGGGAGGCCTGGTGTGCTGCGATTCATGGGGTTGCAGAGTCGGACACGACTGAGCGACTGAACTGAACTGAACGAATCGCCAGTCCAGGTTCCATGCATGATACAGGATGCTTGGGGCTGGTGCACTGGGATGACCCAGAGGGATGGTACTGGGAGGGAAGTGGGTAGAGGGTTCAGGATGGGGAATAGGTGTACACCCGTGGCAGATTCATGTTGATGTATGGCAAAACCAATACAATATTGTAAAGTAATTAGCCTCCAATTGAAATAAATATGTTTATATTAAACAGACAAACAACAACAACAACAAAAAATTGCCCGGGGCTGGGAAGGTATCCTAAGCCAGAGGTCCATAGGCCCTAGCGGGAGCATGTGCCTGCAGAGTCTCACAGAATAGCTGGTGTCTCCCAGAGTGATCAGGTTCCAGCTCTCACGTGGGGAATGGGCGACCAAGGAGAAGGCGCTCATTGGTTGTTTTAGCGAAGCTTTGAGAGGCTGGGGAAGGCTGATTGGTGCAGGTTTTTAGCTCGACCATGCTCACCTCTTCTGGCAGCTGCAATCTGGCCAGGACCCTGAGGCCTTCTGGGTAGTTTAGTGGTGTGGCGGCTAACCGGGCTGGGAAGCACGGGGCCAGCTTTAGATGAAGAGAGCCCAGGGCTGGGCTACAACTGAGGCCGGGCTGAGCCGGGACTCTGGGTAGAATTCTTGGGTTTCCTTCCCCACATTTTTCTGCCCCTGGGCCAGTCTCTGCTAACCCCCTACACCAATGCATTGGTTCCTATCCGACACCCGGGTCTCCTGGGAGCCCAAGACCTTAAATGGCTTTGAGAAGACAGTTCTAGGTCACTCAGTCAAATCCCAGCGTTCCTGGCCATACTCACCCGTCACCACCCATGTTTAACACACTATGTCTATGATCAGGCAGTTCTTCTAGTCTGGAATTACTAGTCCGTGTCAACCTCTGTCAACTCCACCCCATTTTCTACCTTTAATTTACTGATTATTCTTTAAGGCTTAGTTCTAATATCACCTTCTCAGTTTAAAGCCTGCCGCATTCTTCAGGAAAGTATTTGATTACCTCTTAAGGAGTTCAGGCTCTGGAACTCTTGCCCAATGTAGAATTACATCTATGACATTTGAAATATGATGGAATTTTGAACAAATCAGCCTCTTCGAGCCTCAGTTTTGCAACTCAAAATGGAGGCAGTACTAGTGCCTAAAGGGTTTTGTGAAGATTGAAAGAAGCTATTAGAACCTAAGTACTTAATAAATGTGAGTGCTGTTATCTGTCTTCTCATATATAGTGTTCTACTTTGTTTAGGCCTGTTATATAAGTTTCCCCTTTGTATTACCATTACTGGTTCTTCCGTTCAGTTCAATCACTCAATCGTGTCTCTTTGCGACCCCATGAACCGCAGCACACCAGGCCTCCCTGTCCATCATCAGCTCCCAGAGTTCACCCAAACTCATGTCCATTGAGTCGATTCTTACCAGCCCTAATAGACTTAGAGCTTAAAAGCTGGAACTGTGTCTTGTTTATGTTAGCATGCAACAGTGCTGGGAAAATATTAAATTATTAAATTATTTCTCAGAAGACTTTTTTTTTTTTAAAAGCACACTTTCCTCTCCTTTCCCCTCTTTTTTTTCTTTTCTCCCACCCCCACCTTTTAACAAACTTTTAAGCCTTTTTGAAACAGAAATTTTCAAATTGGAGAAGGAACTGAGATCCTGAGGGAAGAATAATGGTGACCAGGAGGACCTTAACATCCCCCTTTCCCTGGACTACACTTAGGACAAGTTTCTTCTTGACTGTTGTCCCTGATCTCTTTTCTTAGAGCATTCAGTTTAGAAACTTGGAACTGCAAATTCTTTCTCTGCCCCTTTGAAATGTACAGAAACCTACCTAAAAACCACTTTCCAGTTTTTAGACCAAGGGAATGTCTTACTCAAGGACCTGGAAGCCATCCCTTTGAAATATAATCCTCAAGGAAGATTGCACCCCTATTTCCTAGTCTCTGTGGGAGGGTAAGGATCTAACTTTAATGGGTGTCTTGCCCCAGATTATAAACTACAGCATGCAAGCTTACTTTTCCTTTGAGTAAGAGCAATTGCCACCCACAGGTCACCTAAATATCTCCCTATGGCAGCTCTTAAAAACTCTCCAGCTGCTGTTTCAGCAGAGTTGAATTAGATCTCCCTGTTGCAGTAGTCTTAAATAAAGTCTTTCTTGCCTGCTTCACTTTGCCCTGGTGTAGTTTTTCTTTGATGATGTAAATGTTTAAGTACTTTTCTTATTGTTTCTTCTTGATTATAGTAGTGTCTCATTTCCTCCTTGTTATCTGAGAAATGCTTCTTACATATTCTTATATCTACAGACTCACCAGTTTGAACTCAAAACAGTAGAGCTTTGTGGAGTGAAGCTACTACTTTAGGTCACTGTAGAGGGTAGTAGGTGATATGCAGGATGTGGAAAGGGTTGTATATCTATCTGAGAGCATCCCAAGTGAGGTGCATTCATCTTAATAGAAGTAGCACCAGAAAACAAAGCACAGGCCTGTATCATTTTCTTTCCTACCTATTATGAAAGGAGCATGAAAAGATTCAGTCTTCAAAGAAGGAGAACAGCTGAGAATATAATGCCCTTTCGGAGAAGGCAATGGCAACCCACTCCAGCACTCTTGCCTGGAAAATCCCATGGCCGAAGGAGCCTGGTAGGCTGCAGTCCATGGGGTCGCTAAGAGTAGGGCACGACTGAGTGACTTCACTTTCTATTTTCACTTTAATGCATTGGAGTAGGAAATGGCAACCCACTCCAGTGTTCTTGCCTGGAGAATCCCAGGGACGGTGGAGCCTGGTGGGCTGCCGTCTATGGGGTCACACAGAGTCGGACACGACTAAAGCGACTTAGCAGCAAGCAAGGTATGTTGGATTAAGTTAAGGAGAGAAGCTAGATGAGGCTAGAAAGATTGAGATCACAAATAGAAAGTCTTCTGAAATGGTGTAAGTAGTGTTGGAGTGATGTTCCTTAAAATACAGGGAGTGAAATGTTTCCATTTAAGATGAGGTAAGATGGAATAGGACTGAATTGGAATTAAATGATAGATGGCTACCAAAAATGAAGTAGGGAGAGGAGAGTTAATTAGGGGCGTGGGTAACAGGGAAGAAACTGGTAGTCTGAGAAGCTTGATAGAGGTACATATTACTTGGATATAATGGAAAATATCAAATAGTCATGCATTCAAGGAAACTGGAGGACTTAGAAGAAGGCATGTGACACTTGGCCTCTCCTACTTGCCCTTTGCCAACACAGAGAAGCACAAACATACACCAAATGCAGTGCTGATAATTCAGTGCCACCACAGATTCCCCCTCATGGGCTAGTGGAGGCAAACAAGATGAAGTTTAGGCTGCTGATTCCCAATTTTTCTTTTTCTTCTTTTCTCTAGCTCTCTTTTCTTAATGTCTACCACTGCTCCCTGATTCCTTTTTTCCTACTTCTTCCTCTACTGTTTCTCATATAGGAGCAGAGTGGATGAGGGCAGATTCAGCAAGAGAGTGGAATGTGAGAAAAAAAAACAAAACAGATTAAGTTGAAAGAAAAAGTTTACTCCTAAATGTCTAGGCAGAACTCAGGCTGGGAAGAGCATATAAAAGTGCTATGCAAAGAAAATGAAATAGAGTTAAGTGTACTTATGTGTTTATAGATCCTGTTGTGAGAACTTAGAAGAAAATTACTCAGCAGGAAGATTTCCTGCTCATGAAGAAGGTCAAAGAGAACACAGTGTTTAAATGTACATCAGACAGATGAGCATTAAATATCAATAGGATCTTCCAGGCCTGATGGTAGTGCAAAGAAACCTATGAATGCTCTTTCCTGGAGCCTCTCAGCACAGGAAAGTTATCCACTCTCAGGACTGGAGAAGGAAGCTGCCCTTCCAGGCATCTTCCCACTAGACAGACTCTGCCTGGGAAAGGCTGCTCCTCCCAAGGGCCCTCACCATGGCCCCCTTCATTTCTTTGTTTCGGAAACTGTAGATGACGGGGTTGCACACGGGGGTGATGATGGTGTAGAGGAGGGAGAAAGGCTTGTCTTTGTCAGGACCGTGTGTGCTGCGGGGGTTCATGTAAGAGAACATGGCTGAGGTGTAGAAAAAGATGACCACGGTCAGATGGGAGGCACAAGTAGAGAAGGTCTTTCCCCGACCAGAGGAGGAGTTCCTGCCCAGGATGGAGGCCAGGATGTGGGCATAGGAGATGACGATGAGCACCATGGGGCTGAGCAGCACCGCAATGGCATCAGCAAAGATGACTCTCAGACTAAACTGGGGGTCTCCACAGGAGAGAGCAATCACTATGGGGGCCTCACAGAAGAAGTTTTCTATGTGGTTGTCTCTGCAGAAGGGATTCCGGAATGACATATACTCAAGCGAGATGCCATTGATCAGCCCAAAGGACCAGGTTGTACTCACCAGCCTCACACAGACCTGCTGGCTCATGATCTGGGCATAGGTCAGTGGGTGGCAGATGGCAACATAACGGTCATAGGCCATGAAAGCCAAGAGGATGCACTCAGCCATACCCACACAGAAGACCAAGTACATCTGGGTCATGCAAGAGACAAAGGAGACAATATGGTTCTTCACTATCAGGTGGATCAGCATCTGTGGGATGGTGGTGGTGATGAAGCAGACATCCAGGAAGGACAGGTGGCCAAGGAAGAAGTACATGGGGCTGTGGAGCCTGGGGTCTGTCCAGGTGATGAAGATGATGAGGCCATTCATGGCCATGGCAAGGCTGTAGAGGGCTAGGAAGAGGGCAAAGAGCAATGCCCTAGTGGAAGAGGAGCTCTGCTCAAAGCCCAGGAGGATAAACTCAGTCACGGTGCTGCCATTCCTTAGGTCCACTGGCTTGGATGTGCTTGAGGACAAAGGACAGGAAAAGCACAAGAGAGACAGCTGTAGAGTAATGCAAGGTACTCACTTGATCCCAGAAACACAGCTATAACATCACAAGATGGGCGAGTGGTGATAAATATTTTGTTACTTAAGTAAACATAATGTAATTGGCACTCTATGGGGCAGTGAGAGTACCATGGTCACCACAGGCTGCATCCATGGAGTCATAACATTAAAAATAAGGAAGTGGTGGCTATATTTTATTCTAGTTTAATCAGGCTGAGGTCAAGTAAAGTATCTGCTCTGGGATCCTCATTGTTGAAAGATTAGCCTTTAGCCAAAATGCATTCAGAGGTGAAAAAACAAGGTAGATTTCCAGAACCCATGCCACACAGAGGAGTGGAGTATTTCAGAGGAAGGGATGTTAGTTCATAGAAGATTATACCAAGGATGCATTTGACAGACACTTGAAGATGTATTTTTCTAAAAAAGAAAAAAAAAAGCTTAAATATGGTGGTGGTGGTTTACTCACTAAGTTGTGTCCGACTCTTGCAATCTCGTGGACTATAGCCTGTCAGGCTCCTCTGTCCATGGGATTCTTCCAGGCAAGAATACTGGAGTGGGTTGCCATTTTCTTCTCCAGGGGATCTTCCTGATTTAGGAATTGGAGGCGGGTCTCCTGCATTGCAGGCAGATAATTTATCAACTGAGCTACCTATTTAAAACAATGAATGGGTTGAATTTTTACAGAAAATTGTTGTTGTTCAGTCCCTAAGTGGTGTCTGACTCTTTGCAACTCCATGGACTGGAACACACCAGGCTTCCCTGTCCTTCACTATCTCCCAGAGTTTGCTCAAACTCGTGTCCACTGAGTTGGTGATATCATCCAACCATCTCTTCCTCTGTTGCCTCCTTCACCTCCTGTCCTCAATCTTTCCCATCATCAGGGTCTTGGGTCTCCTGCATTGCAGGCAGATTCTTTACCATCTGAGCCACCAGGGAAGCCCCTTTAGAGAAAATAAAAACATGTTAATCCTCAGGATTATCTCTTAGGTGAAAATGATTAGCATAACTTGAAACATCATGCTCAGCTCGTCCCAGTCATCCTACTTCTTTCCAGTCTCAGGCTCCCGGTGTTTGCTGCTGCTGCATCAACAACCCATGTTCGTGGTGCATGCTGGAGATGGGCCTGGTTGTGAGCTCTTGCATGATGCCTATCAGTTTTCCTTCTTAGGTAGGAATTTAGCGCTATACATAATTGGGTGGAAAGGGTCCAATCATCCTGTGAGAACAGGGGAGTTCTGAGTAGGGCACAGATTCACTATTTCTGAATAGACCTTCAGACAACTTCAATCTGTCCCTTTACTAGTAGCAGTAAATCTTTTTCTTTTTCTATCATCAGAGAACAAGCATTCAGAATTTGCAAGCTCTATTCTCATTGAAATGTTTAGGAAGTCATTATGTTCATATTAAATGTCTCCTACTTTTTAATCATGTTTTGGAGTTAGGATATATCAGATAGATCCCTTCTACTTTCAGATGCTTATAGACACTGTACTTCTTAACATTTAGTTCTTCATTTCCTCTTCTTCCACTTCCTTTTCTACACACTCTCAATTTCCCCACTCTGTTTTCCTTTCACCCAGTTTTTCCACTTATTTCTACGTCTCTTTTCTTTTCCTTCTTCCTTTCTCATCTCTGGTGGTGGGTATCTGTCATTGAGCTGCCTCTGGTTGAATTCCCCTCTGCTCTCCGTGTCTTTAAGTCTCTCATGTTGCCTATCTTAATTTTAGAAGATATGTATGCTGTTACTGCCAATTTTTAAGCTTTGCATTTCCTGTAGGTGTTTCTTGATAGGTATAGGCAGTGTCTGGGGACTAGGCCATTACCATTATCTCTGTTTTGGAATGATCCCCTAGAACTTGAACCTAGAAATTTTCATATTGAGGGCCCAGAAATGTCACGGAAGGGCAGAGTGAACTATTTAATCCAACAGTTGCTTTGAATCCTGGGCCCCCGTGGACTTGACACTGAGGTCAGAGTCTGGGCAGGAGAAGTAAATGAGCTACATTTCAGACAGGTGGACTTGACTAAGAAGAAACTGAAGTTCAATTTATGGAATTATTCTGATCTACAGGAGCACAATGTTTATTTGTGGCTTGTTTGTTAGACAGAATATTCTGTGATACCTAGTGCCTTGTTAACAACCATCAGGGGTTAACCAGTTAAACATCTGTGTAAGTAAATGGGACAATATCTTGAAAATCACATCCTACCTCATTCTGTTGCTTGACTGATAATCATGTTTGTCTCTGAATCACTGTGGCAAATAACAGAGAAACTCATGGTGTTTGAAGAACTTGTCCAGGGAGGATGGTCTGACCTGGTGAGCCACTCTGGAAGAGAAGTTTTGTGTGATGACCTTGTTAGTTCTCTGTCATCTATACCATGGGTGATGAGTGTTTACTTAAATATTAAATAATAATATTAAGTCGTGTGTACTGTGCTTTATAGAATAGGTATTTAGTCTTACGTGTCACATATTCCATTTGTTAATAACCTTATTTTGCCTCCACCTTTGTTATAGAGAATATTTTTACCTTCTTCAGGATTTTAAATTTTGTCTCTGTGCTAACTAATTGAATTTTAGCACCATGACTTGAAAATCATAATGCTGTCTTATCTGTTAGCTGAAGAAATATCAGCAAGAAAATAAGAAAACATTCATTCTCCTAGAGCTTCAGATAAGCTAACATTATTCTGTAATATGAAACATGTCCTTGAAAATATTATTTCTGACAAAGATTCTTCTAAGACTGGGCATTAGAAATTGTTGCTATGTGCTATAAAGCTAATTTCAAACCCCTAAAATATAATTTTTATTGGTGGTCTTAATTATGGCCATAGTGTTATTTAAGTTGATATCTCTGTTTTCTGAAAGGTCTATATACTTATGACATTTGTTAGTCATGGGATTTTCTTCTGCCAGGTGCTTAGAGACAAAATCAATAACTACCCATGACTCCTTGGGTTTCTTATTTAAAGAACTGGGAGTCTGTAATTTCACTTAAATTAACAGTATTTTATAAAGTCGTTCACATATATCATTACATTTGACTCTCCGATTTATTATTATAAGAATACAATTTAATCTCATTGAAGAACCTCTGTCATTTTGGACACTGCAGCTAAAACACAGTTTGTTAAGGAGAAAAGAGTAGAAAATGAATTATCAGTTGTGGTCTAGTTTGACCTCAGATTTGATTTTGTTAACTCACAGTTCCGATCCATTTTAGAACTGTCTGCAAGCAAAGCTCCAAGAGCCTTTCAACAGAGCAGTGATTCGCACTGGAGGAGCAGCCGCATCAAAGGAGAAGTGGGGCTGTCTTAATATACCACACCTCTGGTTAACCAAAGACTTAATGAGGCAAGAGAACACAAAGCTAGATACTGCTAGGGGTGTGGAGGGTGGGGAATAACTGCCTGCATGTTCCTGATGTTTCCTTCCACAGGAACGGAACTGAAGTAGCACCACACTCCTGACCCTTCCCTTCGCCTTTGTTCACACTGTCTCCTGGGAGGCTGAGTAGCTTACTTGATTTGTGATTTTAGAAGGAAAGCGGAGCACATGTGTGTGTCTCCTCTAGCTTCCCCTTGGGAATGAGTGGCTTTTCTCAGGGAAGACTTACCCTTGTTTGGGGAGGCTCTGACGGTGTACTCTGCTGCCATTTATAGGGGAAAATGTCTAACTCTGTGCTTCTGCAATAGGAAGTCCAATTGCTAAAATTTCTACTTTGTTGTAAAGAAAATTGGGATTTTATCCTCCATTGGCAGACTCATTTCTCAGTTGATTCAGAAATGATGGGAAAGAGTAGTGTTATTTCCTGGACTTCCTAAGTCCCAATAGATTATTACTGTAACATTATCACATATATAGAAATAAAATTACAAACAAAGAAGTATGATCAAGCTTTGGCCAAAACAAAAGATACTGAGCCATAATGGTGTTTGGCAGATCCTGAGAGAGAAGAATTTTGCTGATACACATATACTGAATTCTCAAAAAACAGTGCTGGTGAGTTCAGTCTATGTTCCTTGACCACAGGAGCACAATGAACAAAGTATGCTATTGTAGACTAGACTGATGGGAAAATGTCTCATTGTAAAATAAGACTCTGGTTCCTGTCATATCTCCTGAAGAGGACTAGGTCCCTTTTGAATAATTCAGCATTTAGCCACAATGTAACTGTTGCCTTCCTAGCATGCTATGACCTAGGAAGAGAAAATATAAGATAGCAATATATTGCTTATTTATTCTGTGGAGTATGTTTCTTTTAGGGATGAGGTTGGCTCACTTAAGTTGTAAAGAGGGACTCACTAGTCTAATTTAAAATCATGTAAACTCTTCTCTTAGAAAGAACTTCAGACTCTATGAGGCTCCTTTAAAGAAAATGTGCCATTAGCAATTTTAATCCTACACAGCTTGAAATATGGTTCCTCTTTTGTATACTATAATTTAATACTTTTTGGATTAAATACAACATTTCATGACCTCAAAGCAAAAATGCATCATTTTTACAGGTGAAAAATCTTTATGATAGATACATTTATCCTAGGATTCATGGACTGCTAGATAGATAGGTTTCATAGTGTCTGTGCATGTTTGAAATGTTGTAGGAAAAGTTGTGTGTGTAAGAGCCTTTTTTCTTGGTGAGTTCACAGTTCAGTCAACTTCTAAAAGGTAGCTGAAAGTCACAACAGTTGAAAAAACCTGTGATTTAGAGATTTGAAGTCATTAAATTCCTATGGGCTTCTTTTCTTTAAACTGAACATGAAAGTACTCTTTTATCTCACACAATTGTTTGTTTCCTCAAAAGTGTCTCCTACGATGAACTTATGGTTGCTGGGGGAAAGGATGAGGGGGAAGGACAATTAGGTAGTTTGGGATTGACATGTATACACTGCTCTATTTTTTTTTTTTTTTTCACACTGCTCTATTTTAAATGGATAACCAGCAAGGATATACTGTATAGCACATGGGACTCTGCTCAATGTTACTTGACAGCCTGGAGGGGAAGGGAATTTGGGAGAGAATGGATACATGTATATGTGTCGCTGAGTCCCTTCACTGCTCACCTGAAACTATCATAACATTGTTAATCAGCTATACCCCAATATAAAATTTTAAGAAGTATCTCCTATGGAGAGTGGTTGAGCACCCAGTTCCAGCACCAATGAACTTTTGAGATAGACTATAGATATCCCCAAGATATCTCAAAGAATTTAAGGCAAGCAATTTATTACTAGCTGGGGCTTTGGCTCCCAACCCTTGTGTGGGAGATATCCTAGCTGTCATGTTTGAGGTAGACCACATGTTAAGCTTTTATTTGTTTTCCCGAGTCACTCAGTAGCCTAAGGCCTAAAACAGTAATACTACCTGAGAAGCCTCCTTGTTGATTTTCTCCGGACCTATATTCCAATATTTCCATCACAAATAAAAGAGAATAAACTGACCTAAGAACACAGACAACTGAGCTGGAATGGGGAAGAGAGTGCAATAAGTAACTAAATAGCTTATTAATGACACAGGTTCAGAAAAGGACATCCTGAATCACCAGGGAGGCAGTGCCTCTGGCCATATGAGTAACCAGATCTTACCCAGAGAAAATACTAATTTTTTTTTAATTGGGAGTAGAATCAGGAGGAGGTGGTGAAACAACAACAACAACACTAAAATGGAGCTTCAAGGCACTTAAGAAGGTCCATCCTGGGGAGTATTGCTACGGCGGGCAGTGGTTTTCAATTTCTTTCAAGGTTAGGAAAACCAGAAATGGTAGCTAAAGGAACTTCCTGTCCCACAAGGACAGGCACTTAAGCAGTGATTTGACTTTGGGCTTCCCTGGTGGCGCAGATGGTAAATAATCTGCCCACAATGCAGGAGACCCAGGTTTGATTCCTGGGTCAGGAAGATCATCTGGAGAAGGGAATGGCTATGTACTCTATGGCTGCCCACTCCAGGATTCTTGCTGGGAGAATTCCATGGACAGAGGAGCCTGGCAGGCTACAGTCCACGGGGTCACAAAGAGTAGGACATGACTGAGTGACTAACACTTCGCTTTTCACTTTCATTAAATTCTGGTGGAGTACACAGTATAGTTGATGGCAGTAATATTTTACAAGTTAAATATTATATAATATGAGGCAATTAACAGCTCTAATGGGGCTTCAATAAAATACTGGGGGCTCTGAAGAGTACTGAAATAATAAAATACTTGGGAAAAATGTGCACCAGAAGAAAAAAATATCAGGTGTAAGAAAAATATTTGCTAATGACTGACATATTAAAAAATGTTCTTGGAAAAAGGCATCTTTGTAAAAGAAAAAATAGTCACTAAGTGAGAACTTAAGTTAGGCCCAAAATATCTCAGATTACATACAAAGTTGAAATTATAACTAAACTTTGAGAAGACTTAAAGGCAAAAGTAGCCATAAAAAGATGTTCTTATAGTAAACTGAATTATTAGGGGAGGTGTCATTATTGTTATATAAAGGACAGATAAATGAAAAGTACTTTCTGTTCAATCTTTATTAGGGAAGATAAAAATTTCTGCTCCAAATTCGACAATGTATGAATAGGGTGGAGGTACCAAATTCCATAATGGCCAATACATAATAATTTTGAAATCAATTATATACAATAAAAAATGTGAACTCATTGTGGTTTATTTGAGGATTGAGTGAAAATTTCCCTTGCATTTCAAAGCTGAGAACTAAAAAAACAGCCCTTAAGATTTATAAGACTTGTATTCCCTCTTCCATCTCTGAAAATTCTCCTAATCAAATAAGATTAGATGAAAGGCAGCCTTCAGGAAGAAGACAAAGTTATCTGCTCCCCTGATTCCAGCTCAGAGAATGTGTAGTTCACCCTAAAGTGGCCAATAACTTCTCTTTGTTAACTAAGAATGAGAGAACATATACCTTTTTACTAAATAGTAAAATTAACATAAATTAGAAATCAAACTTAAAAAAGAAAAAGAGGGCCATTTATCATTCAAAAATACAGACATGATGACAAGTCAGAAATCCACGAGGGATGAGCCCTGAATTAGCCCTCTTAAGAAAGAAGGGCAACTGAGATCTATATTGAATATTAGTGAGACCCCCCCCCTTCATCCACAACTAGAGATCAGAAAGAATGCATAATTGTCCTGTTGTTTGGAAGATTTTACTGCCCATCTGTATAGGAAGAGAACCAAGTAGTCGTACCCAGTTGGGTAGTATCTCATAGCAGGGATGTCAGAAGGAGGGGAAATTACAGTGGGTCTGTTCACTGGGAGCAAAAAGGAGAGAAGCTAGAGAAACCTTGTGCGGGTAGAGCCCTGTACTGCAGGCCTCTCTGACCCTCCATCCTGTTGCGCTGACCCTGTGATCTGGTAAGGGCCAGGCTTTTACCAAGTCCTTAAATGGTCAGAAAAGAATAATTGTTTTTCTTGCTGGTTTCACATATTATTCAGAATGCCTTGGAATTATGGCATTTTAAAAGATTTTAGCATGTGAGATGTAATTCTGGAACTCCATGGTTTTCCCTAACATTTTGAGGAAATTAGGAATAAAATTGGCAGACCATAGGAAATACAATTTTGCCATGTATTACCTAACAAAGTCGTGTAGACAAAAACCTATGGATCCATGGCTGGAAAGGTATTTTGAGGAAACATGTAGATAGATGGCTTTTACAGTGTGAGTCCCTGGAGGCCTCTGCTGCCATCTCAGTTACAATTTAGCAGTCATGCCAATGTATTAGAAAATACTTCAGAAGTGTTTCTATAGGCCTACCTGTTTTCCCTCTCTTTTCTATTTTGAGTTTCTTCCCATTTCCCTTTTCTTAGCAAGATGGACACTTTGCTCTTCATAGGGTATTGCCAGTAATCGTTTTGCAACAGAGATTCATTCATTTCTGTAAATTGTAGAAATGTTCTAAATTCTCTTGTAGCTCTCAGTCTTCTGCTTTCTTTTTGCTTTATCCTCCTCCGTGGTAGTGAATCCGCTTCAATTTATCTATATCTTTCTGAAACAGGAACTCTGAAGTACCTGAATCCTTTGACGATGGCCTGGCCTGGACCGGTGTTATACATATGCCATGGCTGGGCATTTCAGATGCCTGTGATGACTTAGATCGCTGCGACATCCAAAAGGTAAATGTAAGTCACCAGCTTTCCCAGAAGACCCTTTCTGTTGATCAGCACTAATGGGAGACACCATAAATAATGGAAATGCTGAAAATAACCTCAATTCATTTTATAGCTGAGGTTTTAACTCCATATTGTACTTCCTTCCATCTCTTGAGACTTGATCTCCTTCTATCATCCCTATTCATCCTCCAGCTGAGTCCTAGATGGAGACTAGACTTCTTTCTCCTCTCCCTTCTCACAGTTACTTTCAATATAGATACTTAAAGCAGAAAGCAACTAGGTAACCAAGGAAACAAGACAGGAAATGATATGCAAAAGTATCCATAGTGATCTTGCTCTGAATATTCAAGTTCTTTGTATATGTCCAAAGGCGAATGAATATGAAACTGAGAGGAGAACTTAGTAATCAAGGAGAATTATTGAACATCAATGGATTGGATAACTTCAGCTATTCCATGGCATTGGTTAACCTGAGCTATTCTGCAATTTAAAATGCATGAAAAAATTTCAGTGACTCTAAAAATCTTAGGAAAAAGAATAAAGAGAGAGAAAAAGTGAGGGGAATGAGAGACAGAGAGACAGAAACAGTGACAGAGAACAGAAATGTGTACCGATAGGATAAAACAAAAAGGGTGAAACCCAGGGAGATTCCTGGACTAAGAAATAAATGATTTTAAGAGGTGAACAGTTATGTATTTCAAGAATAAAAAAACCATGCCTGGAACCTGGTCTCATCACTTTAGAGAGAAACAGTAAGTCAGGTGGCAAAGTACAGAGACTTGAAGGCAGGCATACCTCAAATTCAACCTTAGCACTGTCACTTACTATTGTGTGGAGTTGGCTAGTTGATTCTCAAGTTTTTTTCTCCTACAAAATGAAAATTAACTAATAATATGTAATTAGTGGCCAGCATAGATTGAACAAATAAATAAACATTAGTAGTGAGCTCTGTTTTCTCTCCCTGTCCCTGTGATTTCACTTCACATGTAAAAGGAATACTGTAAACACTTGGCCAGCATCCCAAGAGGTAGCCAAACTGGCCCTGCAGAAACCTGGAGAGAGGAGAGGATCTCATTCACGCTTTATGATCCATCCTAATGGTTCTTCCCTGTTAGGAGGGCCTTTTCATTGAACTCAGTTTGTTCGCCCTGATATATTTAAGTCCTACTTCTCTTCATCTGGCTCCCAGAAGTACTGCAAAAATATGGACCGCGACTCTGTATTACAGTCTCTAAAAGAGGATCATCCTTTGAATCACTTCTAAGCCTCTCTCTCTCCAGGGAATAAGACAGAAAAATGCCAGATAAATAGAAAACACTAACACGCATAAACATAAAGAGTAAGGTTGAGAGACATAAATGCATGAGTAAAAACAATCTTAAAGACAGAGGAGATCCCACCCTCAGCAAACAAATAATAAAGAAAAGTGTTAAAGCCAAAGAGAGAATTAGAGAGACTAAATTGGAGATAGGAAAAGAGTGTGAACATGTGATAAGATGATTTATATGTTCAAATGTGATGAATGCCCAGGCTTTTCAGCGAGGAATACAGAGAAGCACATCGACATACACAGACACTAAGAACCAACACCCCCCTACACAGGGAGTGTGTTTACACACACACACACACACACAGAAGAAAATTAAAAAAGCCAAACGTGGAAAAGAGAGTGAGAGGCTAACTAGACAGGTTGGGCATGTTTACATGATGACGTGGAATCAGAACTAAGTAGCCAGGTATTTGGAGTCTGTCCTCTGTAGAGCATGAGAGATTGACCTTCTGGATTATATCTCTCTCTGCAACAATGGAGTCAGGCCTTTGCCAATCAGACTGACCCCATGTAACATATCCAAGCCATTTGCCCCTCAGCAGAACAAGGAGGGCAGGTGGGCAGTTTCTGAGAGCCTGATAGAAACTTGAAGGAGAGATCCAGATAACAGTCTAGCTGCAGAGTGATGGAAAAGTAGAAACAGAGTTAAGACATCTAAAGAGGAGAGACATGGATCAGGGTGGAGGTTAATGGAACCGAGATCTGTGACATCTCCCCAGTGGTCACTGTGTGCAGACTCTTGGTATGATCTAAACGCAGGTGGTCGACGAGCGAGTCAGAGCTGTTTGTCTTTGATGAATAAACAGAGTCAGAGTCAGCTTTCACTGAAGAAGTGAGCAGATTTACTGACCTTCTCCCTTGACTTGGGCACACCCTGGTGATGACATTGGCTCTGCTGATCAGGCCCAGAGGAGGGATCCACAGGCAAGAGTGAGATCTAGTGAGTTCTGCTGCAAACCAGCTTCTTTTTTCTAGGGTAGGGAGTATGCGCTTCTTGGACACACACACACACACACACACACACATTTACAAACATATACACAAACACACAGAGGTAGGCATGAGCTTCGACCTGGTTACTGTTGGGAGCCAAGTGTAATAAGGCCATCTATCTTATCTTGAAGTCTTACCATTTTAACTGGACCCCTGGGGGTACCACTATACCAGTCCATTCCAAGGCTCCCTTGTGAGGCTATGTCCATGGGAAGTGGCCTGGAAGGTCTAGAATAGTCTCAGATTTTCCCTGGAAATTTCTGTACCATTTGCTAGATGAATTGATATTTAAGGGCCTGGGAAGTATCATTACCCCTGTGTCCTCAGCTTCAAATCTGAGAACCTTTTAACTTTTGACCACTTATTTTCCATTTTTATTTTGAATTAATTTTCTAGTTAGAATTTCTGATGACTTAGGTTCATGTGCTCCCAATTCAATTTTTTCATATCATTATACTGTGTTTAAAACAATAACTATTGGTTGACTACCTATATAAATACTTAATTAAATGCTGTTGACAGGGTGGTAAACAGGTAGTTAAAAGCTCTTCCTGATGGAGCTTTTAACTATGCGATAACATTCTAACCAGGCTTCCCTTGTGGCTCAGCTGGTAAAGAATCTGCCTGCAATGTAGGAGACCTGGGTTGATCCCTGGGTTGGGAAGCCCACCTGGAGAAGGGAAAGACTACCCATTCCAGTGTTCTGGCCTGGAGAATTCCATGGACTCTATAGTCCATGGGGTTGCAAAGAGTCCGACGCGACTGAGTGACTTTCACTTTCACTTTCTTTCAACATTCTAACCTCCATCCTCTACCTCTTTATTATTGTTTAGTTGCTAAGTCATGTCTAACTCTTTTGTGACCCCATGTAGCCCACCAGGCTCCTCTGTCCATGGGATTTCCCAGGCAGGAATACTGAGTGGGTTGACATTTCCTTCTCTACCTCTTCATTATCATAATTCCATTATTCAAATCTGTAATAACCTTCTTTCCCCTGATTCATCCACTGTTCTTCCAAAATGCTTCCTGTTGCTTAATTAGATTCTGCAAAAGTCAAGAAACTTCAGTAATTCTCTCACTCCACAGTTCTTCTGTCTATTCTTTCACTGCTTGGATTCTTGGAAAGTTGAAGGTTATGCTGCTTGTGTCCTGACTCCTTATAAATGTATGGGATATCCTCCACCAACCTCCACACTGGCCCCACCCTATAACATATACCTCCACCACCATCTCCAAGTCTGGGTCTTACAAAATCTAATATAATTGGGGCATTTTTGTAACATCAGTGAGTTTGGGGGAGAGCACAGTTTTTAAGGCATCAAGTTAAACTTCAGGAAAGTAACCTCTGCAGTAAAGATTTTTGAAGATCCTTCAAATGTCCAGTCAAAAACTCCTGAAAAAAAAAGTGAACTTGTCAAGCTCTTTAAAAGCATCTACTTCTGTATTATTAACTGACAAGCTAAGAAGGAAGACTACCTGTCTCCTTACTGCTCTATAACTTCTGTCTACAGCACTTTATTGACATAATTCCACCCTAATGATACCAAAAAAAGAGCTATCCAAAAGTGGTATAACTTCAAGAGCCATTTGGGCTAAGAGTTGTTAACTCTATCAATGTTATCAGCCATTTTAAATCTGTAAATACAGATTAAGTATTCCTGGATCTTGGCCTAGAAATTCTTCACAGCTATTTTAGGACATTAATACCTTCAAGTAAATGTTATTTTAAAATAAGTGTCTAGCTTCTGGTTGTTCTTAGTAAGATAGTTGGTCTAAATACCTGGTATATCAATATCAGAAACAGAGGGTCCTTTTATAATTCAGTTTGCAACATCTATAATCATGTGCTCCTCTCATTCCTAGTATGGTTTAAGTTTATTTTTGATCAGTCATGCCACAACCCTGTCAAATGAACAATTTCTTCTAACTCTATTAATTTAATCAATCTTTTGATGCAGTTGATTCAATGTATTACATGCATTTTCTTTATTCTTTCCTTGTGTAGTCTATTATTCTGTGATTAAATTGGTAATTTATTACTTTTTAAGTTTTATTTTTTTCCTAATAAGAGAAAATAGCTACATTTCACAAAATTGTATGTATTTTTGTCACTATTTTTGGTTTTGTAAAATTTTTGAATTTTTATTATTATCAGTTCTATTGTTGAAGACCAGACACAAGGTATCAGATAAAAGGAACTGAGGTAAATAGGGCATAGTGGAGGCTTTATGTTGATCTTACCAGGTGTTAGGCAATGTTTAATGTTTGCTGTTGCTATGGTGTCAGAGGTTAAAATTTCCCTTGCTGCTGCTGCTGCTAAGTCGCTTCAGTCGTGTCTGACTCTGTGCGACCCCATAGATGGCAGCCCACAGGGCTTCCCCGTCCCTGGGATTCTCCAGGCAAGATCACGGGAGTGGGTTGCCATTTCCTTCTCCAATGCATGAAAGTGAAAAGTAAAAGTGATGTCGCTCAGTCCTGTCCGACTCTTCGCGACCCCATGGACTGCAGCCTATCAGGCTCCTCCCTCTGTGGGATTTTCCAAGCAAGAATACTGGAGTGGGGTGCCACTTAGTGCCCCTGTTTTTGTCTCCTCTGTTGTCTTTTTGTTTTCGTAGAGCTGACTTCCTAAATAGGGACTGAGGGCTGCTGGGTTTTCAGCTGTAATTCTTGAAATCCTCCAGCTCTATTGATGTGGTGGTAAGGGGTAGGGGAGTGATGAAGTCCCAGTCTTCTAGTGAGCTTTTGTCCTTGGGCACCTTTACAAGTACTTCTCAGATTTTCTTTTCCTTGGATCCTTCCCCAGGTTGGTTAGGTTCTTAAAGATAGTTTTCCTAGAGAGCTGGCTGTTAAGGAGAACAGAGCTCTCTGTGCTTCTCAAAGGATGATTATTTTCTCTTCTCACTGCTGAAGCATAAGGGTGTTTTTTTTCCCTCTGATCCTCACCATGAGAATCTGGTGGGGATGCTGGAAGTAAACCTCATGAAACTATGAGGAATCCCCTAGGGGTGAACCTCCAGGAATCTTTATCTCTTAAGTTAGCACATGCTTCAGTCCAGTTCAGTCGCTCACTCGTGTCTGACTCTTTTCAACCCCATGAATCGCAGCACGCCAGGCCTGGCCTCCCTGTCCATTACCAACTCCCAGAGTTCACTCAGACTCACGTCCACAGAGTCAGTGATGCCATCCAGCCATCTCATCCTCTGGTCAGTTTCTCTTCAAGTGTTCTGACGAGGCTCTAGCTGCAGCTTCTGCTCCTAAGGAAGCTGTGAGTCTCTGTGTTCACCTGTCTCCTGGATTTGGGGTGGTGGTTTGCCCTGTGACTTCAACCTTCTGATAGTTTAAGAAGTGTTACTGATTTCTGTTTGTTCACTCTGTCTTTTTTTTTCTTCATTAATGAGGCTGTGAGTGATAACTTCCAAGCACTATACTTCCATGTGGATTAGACTTATAATTTAGTTCTTATTTTTGGAGGAGCAACTTTCTTGGAGAATTTTGAGGTCATCATAGAGTGATGGTATCACACACTTCACAGCATATTTCTCCCAACCATTGCCATTTTTTTTTTTTAAGTAAAAAAAAGCAGTGAAGCTGGAAAAAAATGCAAGGAACTGTAGGAACTACAAACATGGTTTTTCTCTCCTGACTGGTGCAGCAGCAGGGCTTCTCAGGTGAGGCTTAGATAGGTTTATAGAACAAAAGTGGCCCGTGGCCGAGTGAGTATATCCTGAAGTGAATGTACAGTGCTATAAGTAGTTCCAGCTGTCATATAACCATGCAAAGTCATTGTTTATAGAATGTGGGTCATGAGCAAGAGGAAGTGGGGTGAGAGAGCCTGACTGACACCATCTTGGCTAATTGCTATTTCCCCACAACTATCTTCTACAATTCCTTTGGTTCCCTTGTTGCTCTCAGTCTGCTCTTTTCAGAGCAGCAAAGAGAAAAATGACGAACAAAAAAGAGAACAGTTTAATGGGGGCTTTTGGGACAACATCAAGCCTACTTACATTCACATTATAGAGGTCTCAGGAAAAGAAGAGAAAATAGAGGTCTCAGGAAAAGAAGAGAGAAGAGGGTTGAAAATGTATTTGGTGAAATGATGGCTGAAACAGATATCAAGTGCAGGATGCACAGAGAGTATCAAAGAAAATGAACTCAAACAGACTCATACCAAGACATATCATAATTAAAATCGTAAAAGTTAAAGACAGAATTCTAAAGGCAGCAAGATAAAGACAATGGGTCATATTCAAGAGAATCCCCATAAGACTATTAGCTGATTTTTCTGCAGAATCTTTGCAGGCTTGAAAGTAGTGCATTATATATTTAAAGTGCTCAGAGAGAAAAACCTGCACCTACCCAGGTTATCATTAATAATTGAAGGAAAGATAAAGAACTTCTCAGAGAACAAAATACCAGGAGTTCATCAATACTGAACCAACCTTACAAGATATGTTGAAGGGTCTTCTGTAAGTGGAAAAGTAAAGGCTGCAACCGAAAGCAAATCTCGACCTCACGAGAGGCTGTGTGTTTGCAGATGCTCCCACTGGACCTGTGCAAAGCTGGTGGCCAGAAGCAGAATGGTACTCAGCAGAGTATTGTTGTGGATATGCAGGAGTTTTGACATGAACTCCCATCTTTGATCCACTGTCAGGGCAGTGACATCAAGCCAGTAATCTGGAAGTCGGAGCCTACATCCTGACACGGGAAATGTGCAAGGAGTGCAAGAGCATCGGTGATCTGATTGGCTTTTTGAACAACTGCTACCTCTACAGCCAATACATCTCCTGCTACTACAAGCAGCAGGTACTTTTGATCGAGTTGGACCTCACTAAGCCTTTCTCTCTCATGTCCCGAGGTGTCTTCCATCAGGACGTCTCTGGCAATGTACATCAGCCTCAAGCTCACCCTCCTCATGCTGCACTTCCCTGGCTCCCTATCCCCTGCACACCTCCTCTCCCGCCTCCCTCCCCCCCGCCCCACCCCCCAGTTGTTTGAGGAGTTGAATCAGAACAAGTCACAACCGGATGCTGTGATGGCCATGATTGTGGCTGCTGATTTCAAGACCCTCTCTGAGACAGAGCGGTGTAACTCTGGTCCCCAGGAGTTCTTGTTAAAAATTCCAGGGGTAAATGCCAAAAACTGTCACTCCTTGATGAACCACATTAAGAACACTGCCAAATTAGCAAGCTTGTCCCTCAACAAGCTGGCAAGCATGCTGGAGAATGCAGTGAGTGCCAGGCAGCTCTATAACTTCATTTATACCTCCTATGCAGAGGTCCTGTTCAGAGGAAAAATGAAGAAATGAACAGTGTTGCCTTTTTTCTTATCCCATGACTATGTTTCTCAGCTGCTCTTCACCTGCCCTCACAGGTCTTTATTAATTGTTAGCCCAGTAACTCATTCTCTGGGCTTCCCAGGTAGCCCAGTGGTAAAGAATTTGCCTGCCAATGTAGGAGATGCAGGTTCAATCCCTGGGTCAGGGAGGATCCAAAAAATCTCTAGGAAGAGCCCCTGAAGAAAGAAATGGCATCCCACCCCGTATTCTTGACTGGGAAATCCCATGGGCAGAACAGCCAGGAGGGCTACAGACCATGGGGTTGCAAAAGATTTGGACATGACTTTGTCACCAAACAACAACAATTGGAAAAGAAAACCCCTACTAGTAAAGGCCAATATATAGTAAAAGTTGTGGTACTAAGATTAAAAGACAAAAATTATAAAACCAACTATAACTACAAGAAACAGTTAAAGGGTAAACATGAAGATGTAAAATATGACAGAAAAGCACAAAATGTGGGTGAAGGGAGTAAAAAATGTGTCTTCTCAAATGGGCTTGAACTTAAATAACTACCAGTTCAAAACAAGTAGGTATAGTTATAGGTCAACATATATGAAACCCACTGTAACTACAAATCTACAATAAATATACAAAAACTAGAGAGAAAAGAACATAAACATACCCCTGAAGAAAATCACCAAACCACAAGGGAAGAAACTAACAGAACTGAATAGAACAGAGAAGAATTATGAAAGTATCTGGAAAAGAAGTGCAAAATGGCAATAAGTACCTAACTATCAAAAATTACTTTAAATATCAACTGGACTAAATCCTCTGATCATAGGGTGGCGGATTGGGAAAGAAAACAAGGCCTTTTCTTTTTAATTAATTAATTATTTTTAATTGGAGGCTAATTACTTTACAGTATTGCAGTGGGTTTTGCCATATGTTGACATGAATCAGCCATGGGTGTATATGTGTCCCCATCTTGAAGCCCCCTCCTACCTCCTTCCCCATCCCATCCCTCAGGATCATCCCAGTGCACTGGCCCTGAGTGCCCTGTCTCATCCATTGAACCTGGGCTGGAAATCTGTTTCACATATGGTAATACACAAAAACAAGGCCTTTCTATCTGATGCTTAAAAGAAATTCAGTTCGGAGCTAGGTGCACACCGGCTGCAAGTGAGGGGATGGAAAAGATAATTCATGTGAATGGCAATGACAAGAAAGCTGGGGTAGGAGTACTCACTGGTATCAGGTAAAATAGACTTTAAAACAAAGTGTAGTTTGGGATTGACATGTACACACTACTATATTTAAAACAGATAACCAACAAGGACCTACTGCATACCACAGGAAACTCTGCTCAATAATCTGTAATAACCTAAATGTAAAAAGAATTTGAAAAGAATAGATACATGTGTATGTATATCTGAATCACTTTGCTGTACACCAGAAGCTAATAGAAAATTGTTAATATGCTCCAGTATAATGAAACATTAAAAATCTATAATAAAAGATAAATAAAGGCATTATATAATGAGAAAGGAATTAATACAAGAAGAGGATGTAACATTTGCTAACATATATGTACCTAATAAAGAGTCACCTAAATGTATAAAGCAAACATTAATAGTTTCAAAGGGAGAAATTGACAATAATACAATAATAGGAGGGAACTTTTAACACCCCTTACATCAACAGACAGATCAACCCAACAGAATATCAATAAGGAATCACTAGCTTTAAATGACATATTAGACCAGTTGCACTTAATAGATACCTTCAGAACATTCCATCCAAAAATAACGGAAGACACATTTTCCAGGATAGATCCACATGCTTGGCCACAAAACAAGTCTCAACAAATTTAAAAGATAGAAATTATACCAAGCATATATTTCTAACTACAATGATATAAAACTAGGAATCAATTACAGGAAGAAAAATGGGGAAAGAACAAACATATGAGCAGCGGGTAAATGAAGACATTGAAGAGGAAATGAGAAAATACCTCAAGACAAATGAAATTTTTAAAATCTGAGAAGTATGTCAAGGCTGTATATGGTCACCCTGCTTATTTAACTTGTATGCAGAGTACGTCATGAGACATGCTGGGGTGGATGAAGCACAAGCTGGAATCAAGATTGCTGGGAGAAATATCAATAACCTCAGATATGCAGATGACACCACACTTATGCCAGAAAGTGAAGAAGAACTAAAGAGCCTCTTGATGAAAGTGAAAGAGGAGAGTGAAAAAGTTGATTTAAAGATCAACATTCAGAAAACTAGGATCATGGCATCCAGTCCCATCACTTCATGGCAAATAGATAGGGGAACAGTGGAAACAGTGGCTGACTTCATTTTTCTGGGCTCCAAAATCACCACAGATGGTAACTGCAGCCATAAAATTAAAAGACGCTTACTCCTTGGAAGGAAAGTTATGACCAACTTAAACAGCGTATTAAAAAGCAGAGACATTACTTTGCCAATAAAGGTCCATCTAGTCAAGGCTATGGTTTTTCCAGTGGTCATGTATGGATGTGAGAGTTGGACTATAGAGAAAGCTGAACTCTGAAGAAGTGATGCTTTTGAACTGTGGTGTTGGAGAAGACTCTTGAGAGTCCCTTGGACTGCAAGGAGATCCAACCAGTCCATCCTAAAGGAAATCAATCCTGAGTGTTCATTGGAAGAACTGATGTTGAAGTTGAAACTTCAATACTTTGGCCACCTGATGCAAAGCACTGACTCATTTGAAAACACCCTGATGCTGGGAAAGATTGAAGGCAGGAGGAGAAGGGGCCGACAGAGGATAAGATAGTTGGATGGCATTACCAACTCAATGGATATGAGTTTGGGTAAACTCTGGGAGTTGGTGATGGACAGGGAGGCCTGGTGTGCTGTGGTCCATGGGGTAGCAAAGAGTCAGATACGACTGAGGGACTGAACTGAACTGAACTGTTAGGACACAGCAAAAGCAGTTTTAAGAAGTTTATAGTGACTGTACAGACCTACCACAGGAAAGCAAAAATTCTCAAGTAAAAATCTAAGTGTATATTTAAAGAAACCAGAAAAAGAATAAGCAAAGACCAAAACTTGTAGCAGGAAATTATAAATGTCAAAGTGGGAATAGATAAAAAAGAAACTTAAAAAAATCAATGAAACTAACAGCTGATTCTTTGAAAATATAAACAAACAAACAAGCAAGCAAAACCTTTAGCCAGATTCACCAAGATAAAAAGACACCCTAAATAAATAAAACCAGAAATTAAAAGGCAGAAATTACAACTGGTACTACAGAAATACTATGGATTATCAGAGAATACTATGAACAATTAAATGCCAATAAATTAGCCTGGAATAAATGAATAAATTCCTAGAATCATATAATCTCTCCAGGCTGAGTCATAAAAAAATAGAAAAGTTGAATAAACCAATTACTAGCAATGAAATTAAATCAGTAATTTAAAAAAAAAAACTTGCACCTCATAATCCCAGGTCCAGAGTACTTTACAGGTGAATTCTACAAAAACATATAAAGAAGATTTAATACCTATTATTCTCAAATTTGGAGAAGGCAATGGCAGCCCACTCCAAAAAATTGAAGAAGGAATATAGTCAAACTTATTTTATGGGAAGGATTACATAACCAAACAAGGACAATGCAAAATAACATTACAAGCCAAAAACCTTGATGAACATAGATGTGAAAATTCTCAACAAAATATTAGAAAACTGAAGTTAACATTAAAAATCATAATCATGAGCAAATGCTATTCATTTCAGGGATGCAAGGATGATTTTACATCCATAAATTGATCAATGTGATACATTAACAAAACAAAGTATAAAAATCATATGATCATCTTCTTTTTAAGTTTAAATTAATTTACTTATTTTAATTGGAGACTAATTACTTTTCAATATTGTGGTGGGTTTTGCCATACATTGACATGAATCAGCCATGGGTGTACATGTGTCCCCTCATCCTGAACACCCCTCCCAGCTGCCTCCCCAACCCATCCCTCTGGGTTGTCCCAGAGTACCAGCTTTGAGTGCCCTGCTTCATGCACTGAACTTGGACTGGTCATCTATTTTACATATGGTAATATACATGTTTCAATGCTATTCCTTCAAATCATCCCACCCTCACCTTTCCCCACAGAATCCAAAAGTCTGTTCTTTATATCTGTGTCTCTTATGCTGTCTTGTATATAAGGTAATCATTACCATCTTTATAAGTTCCATATATATGCATTAATATACTGTATTAGTGTTTCTCTTTCTGACTTACTTCACTCTGTATAAGAGGCTCCAGTTTCATCCACCTCATTAGAATGGACTCAAATGTGTTCTTTTTAATAGCTGAGTAATATTCCACTGAGGACTTGTTCTGGCTAACTAGTGACATATACAGTTAATTATCAGCTGTCTTCAGGGATCTACTGACCTTCAACCAGATTGTTCTTCCCTTCTATATCTAATCCATTTTCTTTTCCTAGGAAATTTCCTTATTAGAAATAAATATTTTAATTGATCTAAAAAGAACATTTTTTTCTTCCATGCGTGCAAGAGTATAAAAATATGTTGACACGTTAATTTTTAAAAAAGTTTTTAGCAAAGTTTCTTGGTATAAAATATCCCAATATTAAATGCCTTTGTGAATATCATCAATAAACTACTAAAAGCTCAACATTCAGAAAATGAAGATCATGGCATCTGGTCCCATCACTCCATGGCAAATAGATGGGGAAACAGTGGAAACTGTCAGACTTTATTTTTTTGGGCTTCAAAATCACTGCAGATGGTGACTGCAGCCATGAAATTAAAAGACGCTTACTCTTTGGAAGGAAAGTTATGACCAACCTAGATAGCATATTCAAATACTTTGCCAACAAAGGTCCATCTAGTCAGTTCAGTTCAGTCTCTCAGTCCTGTCCGACTCTTTGCGACCCCAGGAATAGCAGCACTCCAGGCCTCCCAGTCCATCACCATCTCCCGGAGTTCACTCAGACTCACGTCCATCGAGTCCGTGATGCTATCCAGTCATCTCATCCTCAGTCGTCCCCTTCTCCTCCTGCCCCCAATCCTTCCCAGCATCAGAGTCTTTTCCAATGAATCAACTCTTTGCATGAGGTGGCCAAAGTACTGGAGCTTCAGCTTTAGCATCATTCCTTCCAAAGAAATCCCAGAGCTGACCTCCTTCAGAATGGACTGGTTGGATCTCCCCGCAGTCCAAGGGACTCTCAAGAGTCTTCTCCAACACCACAGTTAAAAGCATCAATTCTTCGGCACTCAGCCTTCTTCACAGTCCAACTCTCACATCCATACATGACTACTGGAAAAACCATAGCCTTGACTAGATGGACCTTTGTCGGCAAAGTAATGTCTCTGCTTTTGAATATATTATCTAGGTTGGTCATAACTTTCCTTCCAAGGAGTAAGCATCTTTTAATTTCATGGCTGCAGTCACCATCTGCAGTGATTTTGGAGCGTCCCAAAATAAAGTGACACTGTTTCTACCGTTTCCCCATCTATTTCCCATGAAGTGATGGGACCGGATGCCATGATCTTCGTTTTCTGAATGTTGAGCTTTAGCCAACTTTTGCACTCTCCTCTGTCACTTTCATCAAGAGGCTTTTTAGCTCCTTTTCACTTTCTGCCATAAGGGTGGTGTCATCTGCATATCTGCATATCCATCTAGTCAAGGCTATGGTTTTTCCTGTGGTCATGTATGGATGTGAGAGTTGGACTGTGAAGAAAGCTGAGCACCGAAGAATTGATGCTTTTGAACTGTGGTGTTGAAGAAGACTCTTGAGAGACCCTTGGACTGCAAGGAGATCCGACCAGTCCATTCTGAAGGAGATCAGTCCTGGGATTTCTTTGGAGGGAATGATGCTGAAGCTGAAACTCCAGTACTGTGGCCACCTCATGCAAAGAGGTGACTCACTGGAAAAGACTCTGATGCTGGGAGGGATTGGGGGCAGGAGGAGAAGGGGATGACAGAGGATGAGATGGCTGGATGGCATCATGGACTCGATGGACGTGAGTCTGAGTGAACTCCGGGAGTTGATGGTGTACAGGGTGGTCTGGTGTGCTGCGATTCCTGGGGTCGCAAAGAGTCAGACACGACTGAGCGACTGAACTGAACTGAACTGAATATTCCATTGTGTATATGTACCACAACTTCCTTATCCATTTGTTTGCTGATGGACATCTAGGTTACTTCCATGTCCTAGCTATTGTAGACAGTGCTGCAGTGAACAGTGGGGTCATGTGTCTCTTCAGTTCTGGTTCTCCATATATATGCCCAGAAATGGGATTACTGGGTCATATCACAGTTCTATTTCCAGTTTTTTAAGGAATCTCCATGCTGTTCTCCATAGTGGCTGTACTAGTGGCAAAAAAAAGCATTTGACAAAATTCACATTCATTTATGATAAAAACTCTTAACAAAATGGGTATAGAGGGAACATATCTCAATACTTTACCCACAGTTAATATCATACTCAGTTCTCTAAGATCAGGAACGAGACAAGGATGCCTACTTTTGCCACTTTTATTCAACATTGTATTGGAAGTTCTATCCAGAGCAATTAGGCAAGAAAACTCACAAAATTCATCCGAATTGGAAAGGAAGAAGTAAAAACTGTCACTATTTGCTGATTGTGTGTGTGTATATGTGTTAGGCACTCAGTTGTGTCTGACTCTTTGTGACCCCATGGACTGTAACCTGCCAGGTTCCTCGTCCATGGAATTCTCCAGGCAAGAATACTGGAGTGGATTGCCATTTTCTTCTCCAGGGGATATTCATGACCCAGGGATTGAACCTGGGTTTCCTGCATTGCAGGCAGTTCTTTTACCACTGAGCCATCAGGGAAGCCCCAGGTAAATTTGCAGATTCAGTTCAGTTCAGTTCAGTCACTCAGTCGTGTCCAACCCCAGGAATCGCAGCACGCCAGGCCTCCCTGTCCATCACCAACTCCCAGAGTTCACTCAGACTCACGTCCATCGAGTCCGTGATGCCATCCAGCCATCTCATCCTCTGTCATCCCCTTCTCCTCCTGCCCCCAATCCCTCCCAGATGAGAGTCTTTTCCAATGAGTCAACTCTTTGCATCAGGTGGCCACAGTACTGGAGTTTCAGCTTCAGCATCATTCCCTCCAAAGAAATCCCAGAACTGATCTCTTTCAGAATGGACTGGTTGGATCTCCTTAAGGTCCAAGGGACTCTCAAGAGTCTTCTCCAACACCACAGTTCAAAAACATCAGTTCTTCAGTGCTCAGCTTTCTTCACAGTCCAACTCTCACATCCATACATGACCACTGGAAAAGCCATAGCCTTGACTAGAGGGACCTTTGTTGGCAAAGTAATGTCTCTGTTTTTAATATGCTGTTTAAGTTGGTCATAACTTTTCTTCCAAGGAGTAAGCATCTTTTAATTTCATGGCTGCAGTCACCATCTGCAGTGATTTTGGAGTACCCAAAAATAAAGTCTGACATTGTTTCTACTGTTTCCCCATCTATTTCCCATGAAGTGATGGGACTGGATGCCATGATCTTCGTTTTCTGAATATTGAGCTTTAGGCCAACATTTTCACTCTCTTCTTTCACTTTCATCAAGATGCTTTTTAACTCCTCTTCACTTTCTGCCATAAGTGTGGTGTCATCTGCATATCTGAGGTGATTGATATTTCTCCCGGCAATCTTGATTCCAGCTTGTGCTTCTTCCAGCCCAGTGTTTCTCATGATGTACTCTGCATATAAGTTAAATAAGCAGGGTGACAATATACAGCCTTGACGTACTCCTTTTCCTATTTGGAACCAGGCTGTTGTTCCATGTACAGTTCTAACTGTTGCTTCCTGACCTGCATATAGGGTTGTCAAGAGGCTGGTCAGGTGCTTTGGTATTCCCATCTCAGAATTTTCCACAGTTTATTGTGATCCACACAGTCAAAGGCTTTGGCATAGACAATAAAGCAGAAATAGATGTTTTTCTGGAACTCTCTTGCTTTTTCGATGATCCAGCGGATGTTGGCAATTTGATCTCTGGTTCCTCTGCCTTTTCTAAAACCAGCTTGAACATCTGGAAGTTCATGGTTCACGTATTGCTGAAGCCTGGCTTGGAGAATTTTGAGCAGATTACATGATATTAAATATATAAAATCCCAAAGACTCTACAAAAAAAAATGATTAGAACAAATCATTGCAGGATACAAAGTTAATATACAGAAATCTGTTGCATTTTGTACATTAATAATAAATTATTAGAAAAAGCAATAAAGAAAGCAATTTCATTTAAAACTGCATCAAAAGAATAAATTACTTATGACTATGAATGACCTGCACTCTGAAAACTATAAGACACTCAGGAAAGAAACTGAAAACATATAGGTGAAAAGATATACTGTGCTCATGAATTAGAAAAATCAATATCAATATCATTAAAATGTCCATACTACTCAAAGTAATCTACAGATTCAACACAATCCCTATCAAAACATCAATGGAATTTTTCACAGAACTAGAAAAAAAAATTCCTAAATTTCGTGTGGGATTACAAAAGCCAAAGCAATATTGAAAAATAAGAGCAAAGTTGGAGGCACCACACTCCCAGACTTGAAGCTGTACTACAAAAATATAATAATCAAAACAGAATGGTACTGGCACAAAAAGAAACACATAGACCAGTGGAACAGAACAGAGAGCCCAGAAATAAATTTACACTTACATGGTCAATTAATTTTTGGCAAAAGAGGCCAAAATACACAATGAGGAAAAGACAGTCTCTAATAAATAGTGTTGGAAAAATTGGACAACTACATGTAAAAGAATGAGACCGGACTACTTTCTTACACTATATGCAAAAATAAACTCAAAACAGATTAAAGAGTTAAATTTAAGACCTGAAATCATAAAACTCCTAGAAGAAAACATAGGCATGGCACTTTCTGACATAGTTCTTAATATATTTTTTGATACATATCTTTAGGCAAGGGAAACAAAAGCTAAAATACACAAATGGACTACATCAAACTAAATGTTTTTGTACATTGAAGGGAAACATGAACAAAAAGTAGAAGATACCAAGTGGAAGAAGATATTTGTAAACTACATATCTGATAAGTGGTTGATGTCTAAAATACATAAATAATTCATACAATGTAAAAAATAATTGGGCAGAGACTTCCCTGGTGGTCCACTCTGTGATCCGAATGCAGGGGGCCCAGTTTCAATCCCTGGTCAGGGAACTAGATTCCACTTGCTGCAACTGAGAGCCTGCATCACATGCCACAATGAAGATCCTGCGTGCTGCAACTAAGACCAGGTGCAGCCAAACAAATTAAAAAAAAAACTGGTCAGAGGACCTGAATAGACATTTTCCCAAAGAAGACATACAAATGGCAGACAAAAAGATGCTCAACATTACTAATCACCAGGAAAATACAAATCAAATCCACAGGGATGGACCTTTAGGCTATTTGTTCTTGCAAGTTCTGTCCAACTCTTTTGCGACCCATGGACTGCAGCCCACCAGGCTCCTCTGCCCATAGTATTTCCCAGGCAAGAATACTGGGGTGGGTTGCCATTTCTTTCTCCAGGAGATCTTTCTGATCCAGGGATTGAACCTGCATCTCCTGCACTGCAGATGAATTCTTTACCACCGAGCCACTGGAGAACCCCTTAGGATATTAAGCTAGGTGAGATAAGTCAGACAAAGATAAATACTGTATAATTTCATTCATATGTAGAATCTTAAAAATCAAAAGTAATGAGCAAGCAAAACAAAACAGAAAGAGACTCATAGATGAAGAGAAAAAACTGATGGTTACCTGAAAAAAGGTGGGTGCGGGGATGGATAAAATAGGTAAAGGTACAATCTTCCAGCTATAAAGTAAATAAGTTATGGGATTGTAATGTACACATAGGAAACAGTCATTAATATTGTAACAATGTTGTATGGTAACTAGACTTATTGTGGTGATTATTTCATAATGTATAAATTAAAAAAAATTGAATCTGCATACTTTGTGGTACATCTGAAACAAATATTGTATGTTAAATACAACTTAGTTAAATAACTCCAAAATACATGAGGCAAAAGTAAATAAAGTTAGGAGAAAAATACAGATACAAAATTACATTTGGAAATGTTTCAGTAATCAATTCTACAAGTACATCAAATCCCCAAATATAATAGACCTCAACAACTCTATCACTCATGTTAACCAAAGTGACATTTATAGAACACTAAACCTAGCATTAACAGTACACATCCCTTCCAGAGGTACAAGCAGATTTCACCAAGATAGACTTTATTCTGGGCCATAAATAAGGCATTTTAAAGAACTTAAATCATTCAAATTATGTTATTTGATCATAAAAAATTATATTAGGGTTCAATAACAGAAAGATAGACACTAATTACCTCCATATCTCGGCTATTGTAAACAATGCCGCTATAAACATTGGGCTGCATGTATCTTTTCAAATTAGTGTTTTCATTTTTTCTGAAAATATTCCCAGGAGGAATGACTGGATTGTATGATAGTTCTATTTTTAGTTTTTTAAGAAACCTCCATACTATTTTCCATAGTGGTTGCATTAAGTTACATTCCCACCAACAGTGTACAAGTTTCTCCCTTCGCCATACCCTTGTTGGCAGTTGTTATTTGTAGACTTTTTGATGATAGCCATTCTGAAAGGCGTGATATCTCACTGCAGTTTTGATTTGCATTTCTCTAATAATTAGTCATATTGAGCATCTTTTCCAGAGAAGGCAATGGCAACCCACTCCAGTGTTCTTGCTTGGAGAATCTCAGGGACGGGGAGCCTGGTAGGCTGATGTCTATGGGGTCGCAGAGTCGGACACGACTGAAGCGACTTAGCAGCAGCAGCAGCAGCAGAGCATCTTTTCATGGGCATGTTAGCTACCTATATGTCTTCTATGGAAAAATGTCCATTCAAGTCTTCTGTTCATATTTTGATCGGATTATTTTTATGATATTGAGTTGTATGAGCTGTATGCAGAGTTTGGATATTGACACCTTACTGGTCTTATCATTTGCAAATATTTTCTACCATTCAGTAGACTATCTTTTCATTTTATTAATGCTTTGCTTTGCTGTGCAAAAGCTTTAAAATTTAGTTAGTCCCTTTGTTTATTTTTGCTTTTAGTTATTTTGCCTTAGGAGATGTATCCAAAAAATATTGCTATTATTTATGTTGGAAGGTGTTCTGTATATGTTCTCTTCTAGGAATTCTATGGTTTCATGCTTACATTTAGTTCTTTAAACAATTTAGAGTTTATTTTCGTATATGGTGTGAGGAAATGTTCTAATTTCTATTCTTTTACATGTTGCTGTCCAGTTTTTCTAGAACCACTTGTTAAAGAGACTATCTTTTATCCACTGTATATTCTGGTATCCTTTGTTATAGATTAATTAACCATAGGTGCATGGGTTTATTTCTGGGCTCTCTGTTCTGTTACATTGATCTATGTGTCCTTTTTGGTGCCAGTACAGTGCTGTTTTGATTACTATAGTTTTGTAGTACAGCTGGAAATCTGAGAGGGCTATACATCGCTTTGTTCTTTTTTCCCTCAAGACTGCTTTGGCAATTTGGGGTCCTTTGTGTTTCCTTGTGGATTTTAAGATTCTTTGTTTTATTTATATGAAAAAATGGCATAGGTATTTTGATAGAGATTGTATTAAATCTGTAGATTTCTTTTAATGATATTATTTCTATTTTCTTCTTAAAACAACCAACAAAGAAAGCTCTTTGCAACTATGAGATGACCTCGAGGATACTGAGCATATTACCACTTCTTTTTTTACCTTGGGAAGTGAAAGGACTTTATTATTCAGCCTGAGTACGTTTTTCAGATTTAAGAGTCTTGTGGAATAGTTGTTTCATAGTATACTATCACTTCTGCCTACATTCTATAGGTTGAAGAAAGTCACAAAGTCACTTTCAGATTCAATGGTTAGGAATGTATAGTCACATGTCAATGGATAGGGATTATCCTATTGTGGAGATAGAAACTAGTTTATTAAACCAATCTATGCAATTGCTATTCAAAAAACCTAATTCCTTTCATTCCTCCATTTTCCTCACTCCTCATATCTATTCCATCAGGACATCCTGTTGAATCTTTTGTCAAATTACACACAGAATCCATACATTTTCCTTCTGCCACCCAAATCCAAGATATCATCATCTCTTGCCTGGGATCCTAGAGTCTTCTAATCGGTCTTCTCACTGTTTCTCTTACCCTTTACTTATCAATTTTCCTTACTGGATTGCAAGACTGATCTTAAAATGTAAATCAGTTTGTATTGTACATTCACTTAAAAATGACTTTTAAATATACTAATAGCATTGAAAGCCATGTATTATTCTCCTGCCTATTTCTCCAATCTTATCTCATTCTGGTTTCTTCTTTGTTCACTATGTTCCAGCCCCATAAGTCTTATTTCAGAAAAAAAAAATCTTTACAAGCACTTTCCTATTTCATTGCCTTTGATTATGCTCTTAAATCTCCCTAGAATACTCTTTTCTTGATTTTTGCCATGACTAGCTCATAATTAACCCTTAAGTCTTAGTTTATATATAATTTTCTGAGATAGGCCTTCTGTGATCCTCCTCTCTAAAGTTTGAAAGTGCAAGTCGCTCAGTCATGTCCGACTCTTTGCATGTATAGTACTATACTGTACTGTATAGTCTTTGTACTGTATAGTCCATGGGATTCTCCAGGCCAGAATACTGGAGTGGGTAGCCTTTCCCTTCTCCAGAAGATCTTCCCAACCCAGGAATCGAACCAGGGTCACCTGCATTGCAGGAAGATTCTTTACCAACTGAGCTGTCAGTGAAGCCCTCTCTAAAGTTTATCCCCCTGCTATGCTCTACCTACCTCTTTGTTTGATTCTATCATAAACCTTATCTGTTGGTTTACTTATCTCCTCAGCTAGAGTGTAAGCACAATGAAGACAAGGACCATTTCTGTGTTGCTCACTGTTGTATCCCCACACCTGGCCTTGACCCTGGTACTTTGTAGGTTAAAAACATTGAGGGACTTCCCTGGTGGTCCAATGATTAAGACTCTGTGTTCCCAATGCAGGGGGTCAGGGTTCCATCCCTGGTCAGGGAACTAGATCCCCTATGCTGTGACTCAAGATTCTGCATGTCACAACTGAAAAAGATCCTGTGTGCTGCAACTAAGACCTGATGCAGCCAAATAAATAAATAAATAATTTTAAAATGTTGAATAAGTGAGTGTATTAATGAATAAATGAGATAATGAAGATGTTATCTGGTGCAGTGGCCATGGGGAAAGAAAGGAAAGAAAATTTGAAACTTTTTAGACCAGGTTAAATGCCCAATCTTTTTTGAGGCCTTTCCTTATCTCTCTAGTAAGAGATTGAGTATAGTGCCCCATGGCTGAACATCCTCTGATTTTCTTTTGTGCCTCATTTGTGGTACAGAACATGCTCTCTTGAAGTGATTGAATGCCTACTCTTTCCTGTCAGATTTTTTATCTATCTTAAGGCAAAGACTATATTTTATTCATCTATTTCCCACAATATTCAGCACCTTACTTGGTGAATAGTAGACTGAATATATGTTTAGAATGAAAGGATAGGGAATCATCTGAATATTTGCATCTTCAATGATGAGAGGAAGGTTTCTCCATAAATTAGGTAACTGAATAATTTCCCTGTGATTCATCATCTTTGGGAAGAAGGTTTTCCAGTCTCATTACAAAAGTTCTTTGTCTAGGGCATGAGCTTGCCGTACTTCGCTTTCTGAAGTAGACCAGAGAAAAATACAAATAATAAACATTTTTCTAGTATTAGTAATCTCAAGTAAAAGTTTGCTATTTCCCCAGTGAATTATAATACAGAGCATTTCCCAGCACAACCCAGTAAGGCCAACAGAAATTACTTGGAACTTGCAAACTTTTCTCCCGGGGGGCGGATAGGGGGCTGGAAACCCGGTAATAGTGTTGAACATACTGAGGAGGCACTTGGTTCCCAGCCAGTCTGTTCCCTGGCCAAGCCCCTCACCCCCTCCTCTTTAGTGTGTGTGGGAATAGGCTTAGGGGGAAGAGAAGGAAGAATAAATCTGAGACTCTCAGGGCCTCATTAGCATTTTTTACTTAGAGACCCAGATGTTCCAAGTGTGGACATCCCAACAGGCAGTTTTACTTCAGATCAATTAAGGCCAGACTGAGTTTTGCTTTTACTCTAAATGAATCTCAGGAGGTTAGTTAGGAAGATACCTCTAGGAGCTCCCAGAGTGACATGCCAAATCAGGAGCAGCTGGGATTTATTAAAGGCGTGATCAAGGGGCACATGTCCAGGAGAGGTCCCTGCAGATCTTGTTCCAAACATCCTGAGTAGCCTGGCAACTCCAGGGCTAACTCTCCCTGAAAGGCTCTCTCTAATCCCACTCTAAATCTTTCCTTTGCAGTCTCTTTTGAATTAGTCAGGAGAAGCTTATCTCTGATTTTGGGGTATCCCTGTGCATTTCCCTAATCTACCCCCATCACCAATAGCCAGATTAAATCCCTTTTGGAAACAAGACTTTCATCTCATTGTACCCTGCATTATGGATTGTCTGCAACAAAAAGTAAAAGCTATTCAACAATAGATTAATTGTAAATAAAATACAGACCACCTATATAATGACATTTTATGCAGTCATAAAAATATTTATGATGAATTGTTTACTCCATGAATACCTATGTAACTAATTTTAAGAAAAAATCAGAATAAAGAATTCTATATATAATATGAAAAAGCTAGGTGAAATCGCGTTTTGGCAAAGAATAAATGGAAATATACCAAAATGAAAACCATGGAAGTATTATGTATATTTCCTATTTGTTATTTTTCTTTATGGCTTCCCTGGTGGTTCAGATGGTAAAGAATCCGCCTGCAGTGCAAGAGACCCAGGTTCAATCCCTGGGTCAGGAAGACTTCCTGGAGAAGGAAATGGCAACCCACTTCAGTAATCTTGCCTGGAGAATTCTATGGACAAAGGGGTCTGGTGAGCTGCAGTCCATTGGGTCACAAAGAGTCAGACAAGACTGAGAAACTAACACACACACACACACACACAGTTTTTCCTTAAACTTTTCTATAGTTTCAATAGTATGTATCACTATCATAATCAGGAAAAACACATTAAAATGGTAATGGAGCCATTGAGCACAGAGTTATGATTGTTTAACATAACACCAAAGAAAAATGACTGATCAATGTATTGGTTTCTCAGAGCTGTCATAACAAATTACCACAGACTAGGTAGTTTAAAGCAAAAGAAATGTATTACCTCACAGTTTTGGAGGCTAGAAGTACAAAAGCAAGGTGTTGGTAGGTTTGGTTTCTTCTGGAGGCTCTGAGGAAGAATATGTTCCATACCGCTCTCCTTCTTGTGGTTGCTGGCAACCCCTGGCATTCTTTGGCTTGTTAGACACATTACTCCATCATCACATGGGCTTTTCTCTGTGTATCTGTGTCCGAATTTCCCGCTTCTTATAAGGACACTAGTCATCAGATAAGGGTCCACCCTTATCCAGTATGACCTCATCTTAACTTGATTATATCTGCTAAGACTCTATTTCCAAATAAGGTCACATTCACAGAGAGGTTGCTGGGGAAATAAACACCCAGATGCTACTCTCTGTTCTCTCATCTCTAGTCAAATGGCAGAACCCAAATGGAAGCCAGAGGGCAAGAAAGCTTATGATGGGGGACCATACACATCATCCTCTTTGCACTGAGCAGGGTGAGGAATAGATTTGTAAGGGTAAAGGGAGCTATCTAGAACACTGGATATTTATTTAGTGTCATGAATGTTTGGACTGAGGCCTTAGTTCTTCCCTAGAAGTTGTCTAGAGGCTGTTCCTTATCACCTGGGTCTTTTACTTTGCTTCATCAAAGTAATCTTCCCTGATAGCTCAGTTGGTAAAGAATCTGCCTGCAATGCAGGAGACTCTGGTTCTATTACTGAGGGAGGATCCCCTGGAGAAGGGACACCCTTCTCCAGTATTCTTGGGCTTCCCTTGTGGCTCAGCTGGTAAAGAATCTGCCTGCAATGCAGGAGACCTGGGTTCAATCCCTGGGTTGGGAAGATCCCCTGGAGAAGGAAAAGGCTATCCACTCCAGCATTCTGGCCTGGAGAATTCCAGGGACTGTACGGTCCATGGGGTTGCAAAGACTCAGACACGACTGAGCAACTTTCACTTTCACTTTCTTTCAACATTCTAACCTCCATCCTCTACTTCTTCATTGTTGTTGTTTAGTTGCTAAGTCACCAGCTTCCTGGTACAAAGACAGTCTCTCCTGGTTTTTGTAAGATTTCTGGGGGTTTGAATTGGGGTGGCCAGGTTGGAAGCTGCATCTGGGGATAGATGATGTTAAACCCAGGTAATAGCTTCATCTTGCTGGTTCCCTCCTTCTTCATGGGTCACCTTGATGAGTTCTCTTGGCATGCTGGTAGGGAACAGGCACCAGCCCTTGTGGCCCTGAACTAAGGCATCCCAGGCACTGGTTCCCAGAGGATTGATGTGGATTCCTGTTCCAGAGCTTGGTGGCTCCATCACAAACCACCTGTAAGGGGGCCTGCGCTTCTCCCCCATGAACTGCAAAAGTCATTGGTGAAAAACTTGGGCACCTTGTAGTCTTCTAAAAGTTTCCTTCTTTTGGGGTGTTCCCTGTAGCTGCTGTCAAAGATGTAAAGGGGGCTGTCATTGTGAGTGCTCTTCATGTACTCGATGTAGTATCCCATCTTCATCTTCACCAAGTACCCATCCTTGTCCTCACCACGCTTGAACTTCTGGTTCCCGTATTTCCTCTTGAGGCGCTCCAGAGTCCATTTCTGCGCTGACTGGCCCTCTTGGGCATTCAGCAGAACCAAGGGCTTGTACAGTCTTTCATATTGATCCACAAATTCTTCCACCAACAGCTGTAAAGCGTCTGTCCTTTCCACATTGTCCATTAGAGCCTCTAGGTTCAGTGGGAAGCTCTTGCAGTAGTTGTGCCGGGTCCAGTCCAGAGAGTTCTTCTGGTCAGGCTGCACATTCCGCTTACCTCGGGATGCGTTTCTTCTCTTGTGATTCATCCTGCAGGTTATCAGCTGGTTCTGCAATGACCTCAGCACAGCTCGCTTCCTGCCACCAATGAGCCCCGTCTCAGCCTCCAGTGGTGGCACCAAAATCTTAATTTATTTTTAATTGAAGGATAATTGCTTTATAATGCTGTGTTGGTTTCTGCCATATATCAACATGAATCAGCCACAGAAATGAAAACTTTTCAGCATGAGCTAGGGCAAGGCATCTGAACCAGAGAGATCCTTGTGTGATTTAGAAGATTCTAAATTGGAGATACCCCACGCCCAAGGTAAGAGAAACCCAAGTAAGACGGTAGGTGTTGCAAGAGGGCATCAGAAGGCAGACACACTGAAACCATACTCACAGAAAACTAGTCAATCTAATCACACTAGGATCACAGCCTTGTCTAACTCAGTGAAACTAAGCCATGCCCTTGGGGCAACCCAAGACGGGCGGGTCATGGTGGAGAGGTCTGACAGAATGTGGTCCACTGGAGAAGGGAATGGCAAACCACTTCAGTATTCTTGCCTTGAGAACCCCATGACCAGTATGAAAAGGCAAAATGATAGGATACTGAAAGAGGAACTTCCCAGGTCTGTAGGTGCCCAACACGCTACTGGAGATCAGTGGAGAAATAACTCCAGAAAGAATGAAGGGATAGAGCCAAAGCAAAAACAATACCCAGCTGTGGATGTGACTGGTGATANGTGTTATGATGAGGAAGTAACCGGGAGAGATTTTGACAGCTAGACAGAAAGCCAATGCAAACTTCCAAAACATCTGTCTTCAAATGACTAGAAACAAATGAGTCAAATAATATTTAAATCACTGTGTATATTAAAGGTATGTTAAACTGTGTTTATGACAATAACATAAATGATAACATGTAAAATCTTCAAATTTAAACCCTTAAGAATTTTTCTAATGTTTTCTATGAAAATGTGCTTAACGTTGTTCAATCGCTCAGTTGTGTCTGACTCTGCGACCCTGTGAACTACTGATTTAGCACTAATGCTTAGATATATGTAATCTACAATGTTTTCAAAGAGGAAAAGTGTTTTAAATACATCTGTAGTTAAATCTTAGTATTTGCCTTCTATGGCTAAGCCTTTGACATAACATTGCCACTTTGTAGTGGCATACACAACAGAAATACTGGACTTTTTTTTTTTTCTTTTAAATAAAGGTAAATACAATTTAAGCTGTAAAATTATAAAATTAAATTTAAACAATGAGGAAAATAAAATATTCTCTGATTTCACTTCTCTCACTTTCCTCAAATAAAAGTAAATTTTAATTCTAGCATTTCTAGATTGCTACATATTCTCTCATAGTCCCTAGTAATTCTTTCCCTTGTTCTCAGCCCACTATCTACATGAGCCTTCTTTCAGTTCCTTTAATTTCCCATACTCATTATCTTCTAACACAAAGATTTTTATCACATTTCATTTATCTGTCTGACATGTTATTTACTAAATAAATGACTCTCTCATTCTCAGATCTGGGCTCAAATATCATTTCCTCATATAAGCTTTCCCAAAATTCCATCTTAGATAATATCTTCCAAATGTTTCATAAGAACTTGTATTCTCCTCTCATACTATTCCTAATGTTTTAGATGAAATATTCTCTAAATGCCTGTTTCTCTGACGATTCCATATTTTCCACATTGACAGCTACTTTTTAGCTCACTACCAGTCTCTGGCATCTACTAGACGCATAAAATGTTGGGAGAATGAATGAATGCACTAAACGATGAATTTTACATGAAAGGAAAATTGCCTAAAAGAAATGTGATATTTCAGCATTTGTTCTCTAAAACTAAGACAAATATGTTCCTGGGAGAGAATCACCAGTATTTGGCTCAGGGAGGAAAATATTTTTCAATCTTGGCTGTTTTGAAAGTATCATTTTCACTCCAATCTAAACATGCTGTGAAACTTACATGACTGATTAAAAATATGTGAAAGGAAGAAACCTATTTTTGTATTTCAATATGTTGCTCTCATAAGGCAAACATTATTGATTGGTGCTAGATAATTCCACCTACCCTAAAAGTATAATCATTCAATAATGTTAATATATTTATCAATGGTATCCCACATAGAGACTTGACAGTGTGGGAATCATTTACATTTTAGAGTTATTGAATATAAAGTAGCAAACAAATGATGGCAATTTATGGTAAATCAATTAACTTTGTATAATTCTTAGGAAGAGTGATTTTAAATTTTAAATGTGGGGAATAGATTGTACCAAATATAAATTTTTTATCTCTTTAAATAAATATACCTATAATAGCTATATTTTTGTTAATCTGAATAATCTATGGAGCAACATGAATAACAAATATCATTTTAGGAAATATTTGATAACTTCTCTTTTTTCCTTTCATTCTTTCCTTCTTCCCTTCCTTCCTTCTTTCCTTCTTGTAAAACAGTAAATTCCTAGGTTCCAAGAAGAACCTGATTCTATTTACACACTTTGCTGCATTTCTTGGCTAAGTTATACTTAACAATTTAATATCAGATTGCATATCTACAGACATCCACTGTGGCTTTTTAGGTGGTCAATAGGTTAGTTTCCTTAACATGTGAGACTGTTGTTTTATAATAGTGACATCTCCCTCTGGTGTCAACATTTTGAGAATCACTGATATGATGTGGTCTACCAAGACTGGAAGCATTTTCTAAAAGATTGAACTATTCATATAAGATATAATAGTAAAAATTCAGCCTACATATTTACTCTGCCCTTAAAAGGGGCATTGGTTCTTAGCAGAGAAAAAGTTGGAATGCTTAATTTGCTGATGAAATTAATTTTTTTAAAGAAAACTTGAATGTACAGAGAATGACTAAGATTTTCTAGTACAGTGGTCCCCAACCTTTTTGGCACCAGGGAATGGTTTCATGGTAGACAATTTTCCACGGACCAGGATAGGAGGGGATCATTTTGTGATGATTCAAGTGCATTATATTTATGGTGCACTTTATATCTCTTGTTATTACATCATCTCCATCTTAGGTCATCGGGCATTAGATCCCAGAAGGTGGGACCCCTGTTCTAGCAGCACAGTAGGTTAACAGGTAAATATAAACTATAGACATCTCTCTAGCCTCACACATATGAGCAGTCTCTAAGGCAAAATCTGTATCTATAGGTCTTTTTTTTAGTTTCTTTTTTTTTTTAAATAAGATTTTAAATATGTATTTAACTTCTTTTTCTCCTAATGATAGCAAGTTTCAAGTAAGCTTGAAATCACGATTTCTCTTCACTAGTCTGAAGAAATTAATCTTTCAGCAAATCTGACAGAGTAACTTATCTCAAATAGATTTGACTTAAAGACTAAAGTTTTAATATTTTTCATCCAAATTTCAAAAGAACGCTTGCTTTCCTTCCATTTCCCAGAAGAAAGGTTTTCTTATTCAGTAAAGATGTTGGACAGTAATTACAGTCAAAATAATTTCTCTTGGGCTCCAGGTGAGAGGGAAACAATTTACTTTCATTTATTTTGAATTGCAGCTATGTTAAGCCAGTGTCCCCATACCATCACTCCTGGAGACTGGTTTCCCTCCTAATTCATTTTCTGTTACAGTGGTTCTCAACTCTGGCTGCACCTTTAACACTTACAGGTCTTTTTTAAAAATACCATTATCAGAGTCCCTCCCCAGATAAACTGAAGGCAAATTTCTGACACTAAGACCTAAGCAGCTTTTTTTTCTTTAAACTTCCCATGTGCTTCTAATGCCCAACGAAGGCTTCAAACTCTTAATCCAGTGTTTCATCTAAAAGAAATTCAGTTCAGTTCAGTTCAGTCGCTTAGTCGTGTCCGACTCTTTGCGACCCCATGAATCGCAGCACGCCAGGCCGCCCTGTCCGTCACCAACTCCCGGAGTTCACTCAGACTCACGTCCATCGAGTCCGTGATGCCATCCAGCCATCTCATCCTCGGTCGTCCCCTTCTCCTCTTGCCCCCAATCCCTCCCAGCATCAGAGTCTTTTCCAGTGAGTCAAATCTTTGCATGAGGTGGCCAAACTACCAGAGTTTCAGCTTTAGCATCATTCCTTCCAAAGAAATCCCAGGGCTCTCCTTCAGAATGGACTGGTTGGATCTCCTTGCAGTCCAAGGGACTCTCAAGAGTCTTCTCTAACACCACAGTTCAAAAGCATCAATTCTTCGGTGCTCAGCCTTCTTCACAGTCCAATTCTCACATCCATACATGACTACTGGAAAAACCATAGCCTTGACTAGACAGACCTTAGTCGGCAAGGTAATGTCTCTGCTTTTGAATATGCTGTCTAGGTTGGTCATAACTTTCCTTCCAAGGAGTAAGCATCTTTTAATTTCATGGCTTCAGTCACCATCTGCAGTGATTTTGGAGCCCCCAAAAATAAAGTCTGACACTGTGTCCACTGTTTCTCCATCTATTTCCCACGGAGTGATGGGACCGGATGCCATGATCTTCATTTTCTGAATGTTGAGCTTTTAGCCAACTTTTTCACTCTCTTTTACTTTCATCAATAAATTAGTCAAAGGTAAATACCAAGGAGTTAAGGAAAAACTGTTGACAAAACCAGCAAGTTCTAGATTTACCTCCCAGTCAGTTCAAGAAATCCTATTAAGATATGCTTCACCAAACTGTGCATATAAATTCTTATCATGGTTCCAAATTTCTTATTTTCCTCAGATATTTGAGGGTACATTTCAGAAAATCAATTTTAACTTCAGAGGACAGTTGTTTTCCCAGGTTCAAATCATGCTTAAGTAAAACAGGGACAGGACTTGGAAGCAGACATCGTTTGTGTTACTAACTTCATGCCAAAGTCAACTATACTTATGGTTGCCTGGACCATGGAAATCACATTCACCACATATTTCCATACCGAACACTAATGGAAATGATCCAAAGGAATAAAAAGTAAAATAATTAAGTAGAAGAAAAATTACTTTTAGAAAAGATTTAACAGACCTCAATACAAACTTCCAAAGATAATAGAATTCTGTTAAATTTTAAAATTTCACTGCCTTCAAACCTAAAACTTTGGGTGTAAGTAGGCTAAACACAAAACAAAACCTACCAACCAACCAACCAACAAAAACCTTCCACAAATACAACAGAGGTCATCAAACCAAGAGCTGGTAATCAGAGAAAGAGAAGGCTTTTTAAAAATATTCTACAAGGCTTGACTTGGTATATCTCTATCTACTACCAAAATGAAATGTACAGGGAGAGAGAGGTGATTTCACAACATCCTGAAAAATTCTACTGAAAATCCATGTCTGGAAAGAGCACAATGTGAATACATGGAGGCAGCTCAAAGAGGACCAAAGACCTCTGTAAAAGGATAAAAGATTGACCATTGTGGTTTTGTTTTTCCTGCTGGAGGAAAAGCAGAGAGAGAAAACAGAGACATTTCAGACAAGCAGAGGTAATAGCCTATGGATAAACAAGACTTTAGTTAAATATAAGTACAGAGAAAAGAGATTTCTGGGGAAAGTATAAAATAGAAAAACCTGTGAAAAAATCTTCAATCCACTCTAAACTAAGTGTTGGGACTTTAAAATCAAATTGTGAATTTCATCCTATTGTGCTTTTGGAGATTAGAAAAAAACTTTAGAGAAAGACACAAGCAAATAGGTTTAAAACTACTTAGGCATCTGCTTTTTGAGAAATGTTGAGGCTTCTAGAATTTGAACCAAAGTTATAGATGCCATTTGAAGCTTGAAAATTTGGTAACATGAATTAGGATACATCTTTTGCAAAGTGAATTGGGTATAACACAATGATAAACAAGGTACAGTTCAATTTTTCTGATTAGGTTTATGCCTGGTCTCCATTGATTCCCACTCCTTCCCATTTGCTATTTCCTTCTCTCAGATAAACACAGAACACACACAGAGACTTGCTATGGCTTTGAGAACAGATGACTAGGAGTGACACAGGACCACGAAGAAAGCACTTACAAAAATATGCAAACAATATCAGAGCACATAGGAAGTGTGGGCCAAATTCTCCATGCTAAAATGAGCCAGGTGAAAAATAACAGAAGCTCTATTTTAGAAGAAAATTAATGAATAATTTACATCAAAATTTTTAATAGAAAAGATGATTCTAATAAACCAGTTCCTAAGAGATAAAATCATAAAATAAGAGAAAGATATGAAAAGGGAGGTTGAAGAGTGAGTAAACAAATATTGGGTCAATGTTACACTATTACTAAATTAGTGAATATATTAAATGCAGAAAGGAAAAAATATAGACAGGTGAAAAATATCTGACAAATAGGAAAAAAATAATAAATTCAGAAAAGACAAAGGGTAAAACAGAGTGATTAAAGCACTGAAAAGACTATGGGTATGGAAGGCAGTCAAAAATGATCAACCCAAGGCTAGCTGATCTCCCTGTAGAATCAAATTCAATGTGCTTAGATGTTCAGTCGTATCCAACTCTTTGTGACACCATGGTCTGCGGCCTGCCAGGATCTTCTGTCTATGATATTTTTTAGGCAAAAATACTGGAGTGGGTTGCCATTTCCTTCCCTATGATGTAAAGATCCTCTGCAGAAGGAAATGGCAATCCACTCCAGTATTTGTGGCTGAAAATCCTATGGACAGAGGAGACTGGCAGGCTGCAGACCACTGTGTTCCAAAGAGTTGGACACGATGGAGTGACTAAGCACCACAGTCAAAGATGATCAACCCCAGGATGACTGGTAGAAGCAAATTCATTGTAGAAGCAAACTGATTAATGAAATGTAAATGCTTTTAGAGAAAGAGGAAAAGTTTTCTGAAATACAGGAAGTATCAGAAACAAAGATGAGAGCATATAACATTTCTTGGGGAAAAATTTGATACAAAATTATCAATATGAAATACATCTTGATTAAGTAACTGAAATTCAATGAGGAAGAAATTTTGCAAAGTCACTTATGACTGGAAAAAGAGAAGGCTATCTTCAGACTTCTCCACTAAATTGAATGAAAAACTCAGTGCAATAACTCTGAGATTTTGAAGGAAAGAAAATTTGACTCAAGGGGGTTATACCAACCACACTGGTATTCTTAATAAATGCTATAGCCTACATCCTCAAACACACAAAAAAATAATCACCTAGAAAATATAGCACTAGTGAGACTTTCTTGGAGAAAATAATCAAATGTAAACTTCTGAAAACTGAATTTTACTAATTAAGATATTAATAAAATACACTGAATTTATTTATATAAAATGTAAGGGGATTCGTTTCTTACATGATAGTATACATGTTTCAATGCCATTCTCCCAAATCTTCCCACCCTCTCCCTCTCCCTCAGAGTCCAAAAGTCCGCTCTACACATCTGTGTCTCTTTTGCTGTCTCGCATACAGGGTCATCATTACCATCTTTATAAATTCCATATATATGTGTTAGTATACTGTATTGGTGTTTTTCTTTCTGGGTTACTTCACTCTGTATAATCAGCTCCAGTTTGTCTGATGCAGGATACAGGATGCTTGGGGCTGGTGCACAGGGATGACCCAGAGAGATGTTATGGGGAGGGAGGTGGGAGGGGGGTTCATGTTTTGGAACGCATGTACACCCGTGGTGGATTCATGTCAATGTATGGCAAAACCAATACAGTACTGTAAAGCAAAATAAAGTAAAAATAAAAATTAAAAAAAATATATAAGGGGAAACAACCAGGGAAATAGGATTACAAGAGGTTGTTAGTTGCCAACTTCATGAGTTTCCTGGGCTGAAATCTGAAATTAGCTTCCATATATGCAGAACAAGGAGAGACCAAAGAAAGAGGCAGTCTATTTCGAATTTGTAGGTGGCCACTTTAATAAGTAAGGGAACTCCCATATGAGATTTGTCATGTGTAGCCATAACATGAGTAGATCTTCCTTATCTGCCTGCCAGAATCTTAAAAGTTTATGCCAAGGCCTTAACTGGGTTTAGTCATGTTTACTGTCCAGATGTTCTTAACAATACATTGCTCTCTTCAGGCTGTGACCTTGAACATGGCTCCCACTGTGGAAATGGTGAGCAGAATGTAAATTCCAAGGACACAGGAGGGAGAGAAGAGCCACTGATTGCCCAGATCCACCAGCAGCCAGGTTCTCTCACTGACCTCCTCCAACAGAGATACATGTCTGAATATAAGCCATATAACAACACTTGAAAAGAGATATCAAGGGAAAAAAAAAAAAGATGGAATGCTATACAGAATAAACTCTCCCCTCCAAAAATGTCTCTATTCCAATTCTAGGAACCTGTCAATGAGTTATATTACATGACAACAGGTGGAATGGGGGATTTACAAATGTGATCAAATTAAGGCTCCTTTGATGGGGAGATTTACCCAGTTTATCTGGAAGCCTTCAATGTAGTCACAGGGGTCCTTATAAGTGGAAGGTTATGACAAATAAAGAGACATAATAATGGACATAAAGGATGGAATGATACAATTGCTGGATCGAAGAGGGTCATAAACAAAGGAATGTGGGCTCTACAACCTGAAAAAGGCAAGAAAATGGAATCTTTCTTAGAGCCCAGAGAGAACCAGTCCTGCTAATATTAACTTTAGCTCAATGAGACTGACTGTGGATTTCTGGACTCCAGAGCTGCAAGAAACATTCGCATTGTTTTAAACTGCTAAGTTTATCGGAATTTCTTAAAGCATCAATAGGAAACTAATACAGATGGAAAGCAGTTTAGGTACATTCATTTTTAAACTTTCCTTAAAGAAAACTAATAGGCATTAAATGTAGAAATAAATCAAGAAATAATGCTTTCAATCTATTTCATCAAATTATAAGAAGAAACCAAAAATTTAAAATAAGAAAATATTAACCAATACAGTGGTCAATTGGTAGCTGGCATTGAAAAAGGAAAGATCTTAAACTTAGAATTTTATGTATACTATTAAAAGTTTTAGATATAATAGCTAATTTAAATAACACATTATAAACTTTCTAAAATGCCTAGAGGAAGAATTGATGCTTTTGAGCTGTGGTGTTGGAGAACACTCCTGAGAGTCCCCTGGACTGCTGCAGTTCATGGGGTGGCAAACAGTTGGACATAACTCAGCGACTAAACTGAATGACCAACTCATTAGTCTACCATTAAACTAGTTAAACTTTAAATATTGAATATTAGATGGTGGTTTAGTTGCTAAGCCAGGTCCGACTTTTGCGACCCCAGGGACTGTAGCCTACCAGGCTCCTCTGTCCATGGGATTTGCCAGGCAAGAATACTGGAGTGGGTTGCCATTTCCTTCTCTAGTTGATCTTCCCAACCCAAAAATCCAATCCAGTCTCCTGCATTGTAGGCAGATTCTTTACCAACTGAGCTACAAGGGAAGTCCTAGAATCCTATAAATTATAATATCACCATTTAAGAATGTGAGTATATTTGCCACAAAACAGCTTAGTAGGTCAAGATTCTGTCATTTCCAATTTTATTTATCATATAATTTTTAAAATATGCTTTAGCTTTTCTACTAATTTATCTGAGGCTTATTGAAAAATCACTTGCAGAATTCAGGATCTTTAGAAGGTTGACNTTGACAATTGAAACATTCATCTATCTTTAAATATATTTTAGATAACATTGTCTTATTAAATTACTAACTTTTTATAGTAATCATTTTGCTAATGAGAGGAAAAGCAAAGAAATTTCTATGGCTAAAAATGGAATACAGAAAAGATTTCTTAGCCCTCCCATTGATAGGCTTAAAATTATGGTATTGGTGTCATATGTATAACATAAAATAGACCAGCTTGGTGACATGGTTATTCATTAACTTGATTTCTGTGTCAACTTTGAGTTTCAATGTATTATTATAAGAGGCTGACTTTTCTATATACAATTCACACATAACAACTGCTCTTTAAAATATTTGCTCTCAGACTTAACTTGGACAAAGAAATGTAGTCTCTTCATTCTATATCTATGTAAGGTTTTGAGATCTTCAAATTCAATCTTGTCATTAGATAGCAACCTCCTTTTGATATATATTTAGATATAAGTAACTTTGGGAGTTCAGATCAATATTCATATTTCAATATTACAAGTTTTATAAAAATATCTAATAACTCATAACACAGAAACATGTTTTATAAGTACCCTCTAGAAGTATTGTTCTTGATGCATAATTAACATAAGAAACTTAATTTTAATTAATGTCTTTTGCCAATTTCTTCTGTAAAGATGTCTTACCAAAATTATATATAATTGTACTAATTGATTCCCGATGGCTCAGTTGGTAAGGAATCCACCTGCAATGTAGGAGACGTGGGTTCAGTCCTTGGGTTGGGAAGATCCCCTGCAGAAGGGAAAGGCTACCCACTTCAGTATCCTGGCCAAGGGAATTCCATGGACTGTTCACTCCATGGAGTCACAAAGAGTTGGACACAACTGAGCTACTTTCACTTCACATACTACTTGCTGGGCATCCCAGGGGGCTCAGTGGTAAAGAATCCACCTGGCAATGCAGGAGACAAGGGTTTCATCCCTGGATTGGGAAGATCCCCTGGAGGAGGAAATGACAACTCATTCCAATATTCTTGCCTGGGAAATCCCATAGACAGAGCAGCCTGTGGGCTACAGTCCATGGGGTCACAAAGAATCCAACACAACTAAGCAACAGAGCACATATGCCAACAGTACTGTCTACCACTTACCCTGTTTGTTTCTATTTATATTTATCTTCCCAAGGGACATGAACATTGTCTTATTAGTCTTTTATTCTTTGCCAGTACCCAGAAGAGCATTCTTATAGTATGTAAATAACATTTTAATATGCAGGAATTAATGAAGTGACACAAATATTCAAGAAACCAGATCTCTGCAAAGATTAGCAAGTGATCCAGTCAGTGCCTTCTACTTGATCTTTGCTTATCTCAGTGAGGGCTTTATCTCTCCTCAGTGCTTTTTGCTAAGTAGCCTCTTACAGGAAGGATGTTCCTGCTCAAAACTGTAATTACTGGGACTGAACAAAGATCAGTCAGTCACAGTCTGATGAGATAATGGTGTAGAAACCAGTAATTGAGAAACCAAGCACCACACTGAGAGAGTTGGAAAACTCAGGTTTATTATACCGGAGGGCCAAGAGGAGTTAACACTCCAAGTTCTGAGCCCCAGTCCAAGGGGTTACAGAATTTTTATAGACAGACTACAGTGGGAACACTAGCTGCTAATAGGCTGGTTTAAGCTAAGGGGTTTCATGCACATGGGGACAGCAGTCGAGATGGGGAGGGGGATGCCTGACCTTTACATAGACAGGCATAATTAAGCTGGTTTGCAGGGGCTGGGCAATTGCAAACAGTAGGTCAAGGGTGAGTGAGACAAGCTCCAGGTTCTGGTATTGTAAGTCCCCACTTTCTGCAACTACGTGACCTATATGATCCAGACTTTGCAAGGAGTAATATGAATTACAGAGGCAGAAGGAGCAGGAGGTTATGTAAAATTCTAACTTTTCCTCTTCAATAAAATCAACCTGGTACACAGGTGGCTCAGACGGTAAATAATCCACCTGCAATGCGGAAGACCTGGGTTCAATCCATGGGTCAGGAAGATCCCCTGGAGAAGGGAGTGGCAACTGACTCCAGTAAAATTTCATGGACAGAGAAGCCAGATGGGCTACAGTCCTTAGGGTCGCAGAGAGTCAGACACAACTGAGCAACTAACACATTTACTTTCACACAGACAGCTACCAAGATTATAGGCCAAATTCTGAGCTCTGATTTTAAGATGTGAAATCTAAGATATGCTGTGAGCCCATGACTTCTTACAATTATTTGTTTTAGGTTCAGCTATAAGAAGTCACTACTAGGAACTTCCTTGGTTGTCCAGGGGTTAAGAACCCACCTGCCAATGCAGGGGACACGGGTTCCAGCCCTGGGAAGATTCCACATGCCTTGGAATAACTAAGCACATGTGCCACAACTACCATAGCCTGTGCACCCTAGAGCCCATGCTCTATGTCAACTGCAAATTGGCACTTACCAAGAGCATTGCCAATGACTGAACAACAAACGGGTTTGCAGTCTGCCTCTATGGAGATTGAACCCCGTGCTGCTATAGCTTGTGAACTTCAACAATCCCTGAGGGAGTTCAGGGTGGACTGAGGCACTCTGTGCCCCAGGGAAGTTGGTGGGACGTCTTTAGATAGTTAATGTTTTTAGGAACAGATTTTATGATCTCCATCCTTGCATCTCCTCATATCTTCTGCTGCTGCTGCTGCTAAATCGCTTCAGTTGTGTCCGACTCTGTGCGACCCCATAGATGGCAGCCCATAAGGCTCCTTCGTCCCTGGGATTCTCCAGGAAAGAACACTGGAGTGGGTTGCCATTTCCTTCTCCAATGCATGAAAGTGAAAAATGAAAGTGAGGTTGCTCAGTCGTGTCCAACTCTTAGCGACCCCATGGACTGTAGCCCACCAGGCTCCTCCATCCATGGGATTTTCCAGGCAAGAGTACTGGAGTGGGGTGCCATTGCCTTCTCCGCTCCTCATATCTAGAGAAGCACTAAATCCCTTCATGGTGACATCAGATCCCCATAACTAACAAAAAACCTTTTATAAACTGAGTGCTCCATGGCATTGAACTCCCCCTTTACCAAAACCTTATATATTGACTTTCCCCACTGCTGCTTTGGAGCAGTCTCTCAGAGCTATCTGAGATGCTGCCTCCCGGGCTGCAGTCCTCACTTTGCCCCAAATAAAACTTAACTTGCAACTCTCAAGTTGTACATTTTTTTTAGTTGACATCTGCAACAAGAAAAACCATCACAATGAGAAATCCATGCACCGCAACTAAAGAGTAGCCCCTGCTTGCCACCACTAGAGATAGCTAATGTGCAGCAACAAAGACTCAGTGGTAAAGCCAAAAATAAATAAAAGTTTAAAAAAGAAGTCACTACTAGTTTAATAGGGGTGAACTTCCAGATGTTCAAGCTGGTTTTAGAAAAGGCAGAGGAGCCAGAGAACAAATTGCCAACATCCACTGGATCATCAAAAAAGCAAGAGCTCCAGAAAAATATCTATTTCTGCTTTATTGACTATGCCAAAGCCTTTGACTATGTGGATCACAATAAACTGTGGAAAATTTTGAAAGAGATGGGAATACCAGACCACTTAACCTGCCTCTTGAGAAACCAGTATGCAGGTCAGGAAGCAACAGTTAGAACTGGACATGGAACAGACTGGTTCCAAATAGGAAAAGGAGTACGTCAAGGCTGTATATTGTCACCCTGCTTATTTAACTTCTATGCAGAGTACATCATGAGAAACGCTGGTCTGGAAGAAGCACAAGCTGGAATCAAGATTGCCGGGAGAAATATCAATAACCTCAGATATGCAGATGACACCACCCTTATCGAAGAAAGTGAAAAACTAAAGAGCCTTTGATGAAAGTGAAAGAGGAGACTGAAAAACTTGGTTTAAAGCTCAACATTCAGAAAACTAAGATCATGGCATTTGGTCCCATCATTTCATGGCAAATAGATGAGGAAACAGTGGAAACAGAGGCTGACTTTATTTTGGGGGGCTCCAAAATCACTGCAGATGGTGATTGCAGCCATGAAATTACAAGACGCTTACTCCTTGGAAGGAAAGTTATGAGCAACCTAGGCAAGCACATTAAAAAGCAGAGACATTACTTTGCCAACAAAGGTCCATCTAGTCAAGGCTGTGGTTTTTTCCAGTAGTCATGTATGGATGTGAGAGTTGGACTATAATGAAAGCTAAGCACTGAAGAATTGATGCTTTTGAACTGTGGTGTTGGAGAAGACTCTTGAGAGTCCCTTGGACTGCAAAGAGATCCAACCAGTCCATTTTAAAGGATATTGGTCCTGGTGATTTTTGGAAGGAATGATGCTAAAGCTGAAACTCCAGTACTTTGGCCACCTCATGCAAAGACTTGACTCATTGGATAAGACTCTGATGTTGGGAGGGATTGGGGGCAGGAGGAGAAGGGGACAACAGAGGATGAGATGGCTGGATAGCATCACGGACTCGATGGACGTGAGTCTGAGTGAACTCCAGGAGTTGGTGATGAACAGGGAGGCCTGGCGTGCTGCGATTCATGGGGTCGCAAAGAGTAGGACATGACTGAGCGACTGAACTGAACTGAACTAACATATGCAAAATCATTCCCAGTGTCAAATTAAGACGGTAGAGTAGGAAGCCACAGAACTCTTCCCAGGAACACATCAAAAATATATCTACATGTGTAACAACTCTCAATGAAAACTAAGTGGAGTCTGGCAGAAAAAACTCCTGTACAACTTAGGCTATGAGAAAGTTCCACATGGACTTGGGTCAGAAGGGAAGATAACTAATCAGGTCATAATCTGTTTTCTTCTGAATCCCTTCCAAGGTCACAGATTCAGAGAACACCCCTGGGGAGTGTATGATTCAAGCTACATATTGGGAGCCACAGCCCTGGGATCTGACAAGGGGAAGACAAGCCCCCTTGGCTGGCTGAAGGTCTGGTAGAAACCTAGATTTCACTCATAAGAAGTGGCTGAAGTCTTGCTCACTCCTAAAGTAGGGTGGATTGAAACCTGTGAATGGTGACTGATTTCCTGTCATAGACACAGCATGCACCCCAACCTGAGTTGACAAATAGTCCAGTCCTGCTGGCCTTGCATTGTAGCCCCTCAATAAAATGAGGGCTGTGACAAATAAGGAAAAAATTGAGCCATGAGACATTGAGGTTGGTCAAACTGCAAACAGCCTCTGAACAGGTAGGGACAGCCACTACTGGCAACTGCACAGGTGGTATACCAGAGGCAGTCTGGATTTCTGATGTCACTCCGACCCTTGCCAAATACTCTTAGTGAATATGAGCAGAATCTGTGGGTCTCCTGTGCAAGGAAGCCCTTCCATGTTCCCCTCTTCTGTTATTTGTAGGAAATATGCTTAAGCCTCAATGACCTTCCCTGAGTTTTCCAAAGGGCTTTCCAAAAGGATTTAAAACAGTTGCTAATAAGGGAAGAGAGGGGATGTAGAGACAAAGGAGGAGCAGTCTAGAAACAATAGTGCAGCCTTGGGACAGGATCCTGGTTCCCCCCCCAAGGGATGCACATAACAATATCTTTGCGCTCTTCTGCAGAAATAAAACCCCACCAAATGGAAGATGTTAACCACTTGATGAAGTATTCTTCATTCCAGAGGGAAAGTCACAGTTTGATAACCTCAAGGACCTCCTGAGGCCAGATTAAGGGAATGTAGGCCTAATCCTTATTAGAAACTGTGGGGGTCCAGCCCCGGTGGATCTAGGAAATTTGAAGTGGGGATGGCATGGGTGAGGAAAAATTTATTTATTAATATAAGATTAGATTAGGAAGAAATAGTATAGTAGGAAAATTAAGTGGAGAAAAGAGGCTGATTAACTTGGTTTACGTGGAAAACCAGTAAAGTTCTAGACAAGGAACTTGCACTGTTTACATTGGGTCACAGGTGCCCACTTGAATAGTGGAGGGTGCCCCACCTTGGGCTCCCTCTCACATGGGTCTCAGAAGTCCGGGCAAGTAAGTAGACTCCCTGAGCCTCCGCGTTCCAAGGGATCAGCCTAAAAAGGAGAGGGAGGGAGCAAGAGAAAGAATCAACACGGGGGAGGCCAGGCTTGTGCAAAAACCCCCTCCAACTTTATTTTTTTAAAAGGTGTTTATATACCCTAAATTTTACATAATGGAAGATACAGAGTCATGCAGGGGCAGCAGTCCTGACCCTTTCTGTATATCTTTTTGTATACAAAAGGTCTCAGGTGATTTACATTATCTTCTGGCCAAGAGACTTGTTAACACTTTTTGGCTCTCTTCCTTAATGAATGTTAATTTCATTTTCCTGAAGTGTTTTTTTTTTGTTTTTGTTTTTTTTTAAATCTGCATCTCCTTAAAGCACTAAAGTTACATCTCTATAGAACAAAGGCACAATGGGTTATAACAAAGAAGGTACTTAACTCAAAGATCTAATGTTGCTACTTGTTTTTTCTATATACCAACTATATCAGCAAATAAAAGACATGAAAATTTGGCAGCAAGTATTGGCTCAACGATGAAACACTTAATCAGTTTTATTTTAATGATCTTGACACCTTGGAAGCCCCTGCATTCCAGGATGTTTTAAGCTTCCTGTGCCTCTCATGGTTGGGAGACTATAAACAATTCAGAAGCTGTAAAAAGTCTGAGGGAACCTGTTTGGCAAGCTAGAGAGTTATCAGAGGGGGTTTGAACTGAAACATCTCTTTTAAGTGCAGAAGACTAAAGCCCTGAGTTAACTTTTTCCAGAGTGTGTCAGAAGAGTGGAAAAGTACAGTACAATAAGGCAGGCAGATTCTGGTTTTGGGGGTACATGCTCAGGAAATTCCAGGGGGAAATCCTGAGGCCTGACTCGCCTTGCCCATCAGACCTCTCTGCATGACCTTGTCATGGGTGGGATTCCTCACGCTGGCTCCCAGCAAGAAACACTTTCAGATCCTTATTAGAAAACCCATCCTTGAACCACTGCTGTAAAACTCCTCACCAAATCCTCTAGGGTGGAGACACACAGTTTTTGAGGGCACAAAACTGCTATGTCCCCCTTTGCCTGGCAAAACCCTAAAGGTATTCTTTTCAACTTAACTCCAAACTGTGTCTCTGTGACTTGATTCAGCACCAGAGTACAGAGGCTAAGACTTTGCATCAACACCAGCCTCTCCTGCTCTAGCCCTGCTTCCTTCTGGGACAAGGGTGCAGGTGCTGGGAGGGGGAATGCTACTGCTGCTGCTGCTGCTGCTGCTAAGTCGCTTCAGTTGTGTCCAACTCTGTGTGACCCCATAGATGGCAGCCCACCAGGCTCCCCTGTCCTTGGCATTCTCCAGGCAAGAACACTGGAGTGGGTTGCCATTTCCTTCTCCAATGCATGAAAGTGAAAAGTGAAAGTGAAGTCGCTCAGTCGTGTCCTACTCCTAGCGACCCCATGGACTGCAGCATACTAGGCTCCTCCATCCATGGGATTTGCCAGGCAAGAGTACTGGAGTGGGGTGCCATTGCTTTCTCCAGGAGGGGGAATAGCATAAGCTACAAGGAAATTGAGGCAACCGGGACCCAACCTTCAGGGCTTCTGCTCCAGCAACTTGGAGGTTCAGCTAGAACAAGAGAGAGGGCTCAAACAATTTAAGAAATGAAAGAATAGTGGCAACTACAAATTGGCACTTGCCAAGAGTATTTGCCAGTGAACAACAAAGACATTTGCCACCTGCCTCTGTCCTGCTAGGGTGGAAATTGAGGCACTTTGTGCTCTAGGGAAACTGGTGTTTAGATAGCTGGATATTTTCAGGAACTGATTTCATGATCCCAATCCTTATATCTCCTCATATCTAGAAAATTACTATATCCCTTTATCAGTTCCTTGGGACTAGCAGAAAACCTTTTGTAAAGTAAAGGCTTGATTGCACTGAACTCCCCCTTCACCAAAATCTTATTGACCTTTCCTCGCTACCTCTTTGGAGCAGTCTCTCAGAGCTACCTGAGGTGCTGTCTCCTGGGCTACCGTCGTCATCTTGCCCCAAATAAAACTTAACTCACAACTCTCATATTGTGCATCTTTTTAGTCACCAGCAGATACCACGGGGATATGGGGTGGGAAGTGGGAGGGGATTCATGTTTGGGAACGCATGTACACTCGTGGTGAATTCATGTCAATATTTGGCAAAACCAATATAGTATTGTAAAGTAAACTAAAGTTAAAATAAAAATTAAAAAAAATAAATAAATAAAACAATATGGACACACACACAAAAATAAATAAACCAATAGGTTCACTTTGGATGTTAAATTACATGGGAATTGTTATTAAATGAATAATAAATCTTCTTAGGTTACAAAAAAAAAAAAAACAACCATAAGCAAATTGGACAACCTAGAAGAAATGAACAAATTTCTAGAAACACCCAACTTTCCAAGACTGCATCAGAGAGAAATAGTCAGTCTGAACAGATTATCCCTAGTAATGAAATTGAATTGGTAATTTAAAAATTCCCAGCAAATACAAGTACGAAGGATCGAATGGCTTCAGTAGGGAATTCAACCAAATGTATAAAGAAGAGCTAATACCTATCTTTCTTAAAATCTTCCCAAAAATGGAAGAGGGTGGAACACTTCCAAATTCATTCTATGAGGCCAATATTACCCTAATACCAAATCCAGACAAAGACATTAGAAAAAACGTTACAGGTCAGTATCTCTGATGAATATAGATGCAAAAATCTTCAAGAAAATATTCACAAATCTAATTCAACAATATATAAAAGGGATCACAGACAGTGATTGAGTTGGATTTAATACAGGGGTACAAAGATCATTCAATATTTGCAAATCATTTAATGTGATACACCATGTTAACAACAGGAAGGATAAAAATCGCATACTCATCTTAATAGACAGATAAAGCATTTGTCAAAGTTCTACATCCATTTAAGATAAAAGCTCTCATTAAAATTGGTTTAGAGGGATGAAAAGTGGGTATAGAAGTTGAAATACATATTTTAACACAACAAAGGCCACTTATGAAAAACCTATGTTGACATTATATTTACTGCTTAAAAGGTAAAAACTTTTTCTCTAAAATCAGGAACAATGCAAGGAAACCCACCTTTGCCACTTCTATTTAGCACAGTATTAGAAGGCTTAGTGCAGCAATCAGACAATAAACAAAAGGCCTCCAAATTGAAAAAGAAGAGGTATAATTGCCACTGTTTGCATATATGATACTATATACATAAAGCTGTAAAGTCACCAAAAAGTTATTGGAACTAATATATTCATTAAAGTTGAAAATACAAGATTAATGTACAGAAACCTGATGCTTTTCTATACACTAATAATGAACTACCAGAAAGAAAATTTAAGGAAACAACCCCATTTACATTCACATCAAAAAAAATAAAATACCTAGGAAAAAACATAACCAAGGAGATGAAATACCTATATCCTTAACACTATAAAAATTTGATGAAGTAATAGACAATGATATTAAGAAATGGAAATATATTTCATGTTCCTGGATTAGAAGAATTAAAATTGTTAAAAAGTACAGACTATGCTGGTGAGGGACAGGGAGGCCTGGCGTGCTGAGGTCCAGGTCTCAAAGGAGTCTGACATGACTTGGCAACTAAACAATAACAAAACTATCTAAAGCAATCTACAGATTTAATGCAATCCCTGTTAAAATTCCCAAGGCATTTTTCACAGAACTAGAAAAAATAATCTTAAAATTTATATGAAAACTACTAAAGATTCTGAATTAATCTATAACAAAGGAGACAAGAATATACAACGGAGAAAAGACAGTATTGTCAATAAGTGGTTCTAGAAAAATGGAACAGCCTCATGTAAAAGAATGATATTAGAATATTTCCTCACATCATATACAAAAATAATCTTGAGGTGGATTAAAAACCTCAAATGTAAGACCTAAAACCGAAACTTCTACAACAAAATGCAGGCAGAATACTCTGACATAAACTGTAACAATATTTTTTTGGATCTGACTCCTAAGGGTAAAGAAGTAAAAGCAAAAATAAACAAATGGAATCTAATTAAACCTAAAAGCTTTTGTAGAGCAAAGGAAATTATTGAAAAAATGAAAACAAAACCTACTGAATGGAAGATCATATCTGAAAATAATATGATTGATAAGGGGTTGATGTCTAAAACATATAAACAGCTCATACTACTCATATAAACTTATATAAACAGCTCATACAATTCCCACACTAAAAGAAAAAAAGCCCAATTAAAAAAATGAGCAGAAGGCCTGAATAGAAGGCCAACATTATTCATAAGAAGATATACAAATGGGCAACAGGACACACAAAAAAATGCTTAATGTCATGAATCATGAGAGAAATGCAAAGAAAAACCACAATGAGGTAACACCTGATACCCGTCAAAACTGGCTATTATCAAAATATACAAGTGACAGATGTTGGCCAGAACGTGGAGCAAAGGGAACCATAGTATAATGTTAGTGGTATTGCACACTGGTGTGGCCACTATGGGAAACAGTATGGAGGTTCTTCAGACAACTAAAAATAGAACTGCCATGATTCAGCAATACCACTGCCGGGTATATATCTGAAAAAAAAATGAAAACACTAATACGAAAAGATAGATGCACCCCAGTGTTCATAGTAGTAGTATTTGCAACAGGTAAATTTTAAAGCAACCCAAGTGTCCATCAACAGATAAAGAAGACATTATGTTTCTATACATATATAGAATAGAATATTATTTATTTGCTAAGGCTTGTCCAGTTCTTTGCAACACCATGGACTACAGCCTGCTAGGCTCCTCTGTCTATGCGATTTCCTAGGCATCATTACTGGAGGGGGTTGACATTTCCTACTCCAGGGGATCTTCCTAACCCAAGGGTCGAACCCTGTCTCCTGTAAGTCTCTTGTATTGCAGGTGGATTCTTTACTGCTGAGCAATCAGGGGCCACAAAATAGAATATCACTCAGCCATAAAAAAGAATGAAATTCTGCCATTTGCAACAACATGGATGAACCTAGAGAATATTACACTTAGTGAAATAAGTCAGACAGAATAAGATAAATACTCTATGTTATTACATACATGTAGAATCTAAAAAATAAACAAATTTATGTAACAAAACATATTCACAGATTTAAAGAACCAGCTAGTGGTTACTAGTGGGATGAAGGAAAGAGAAGAGGAGGAAAAAGGGTATACAAACTGCTGTATGTAAAATAAATGAGCAACAAGAATATTTTGTACAGCACAGGAAATGTAAGTCTTTTTTGTAATAACTCTAAATGGAATATAATCTATAAAACTGTTCCATCACTAGGCTGTACACTTGAAACTAATATTGCAAATTAACTACACTTTAACAAAATCAATGAAAATATTAACTTTGTGCCATAATACTGAGCAGTCTTCATTTCTCTCTGAAATTTTTGGGTACAATTTACACATTAAAACATTGAAGAAAATAAAACTATAAACACAGTAAGCAAAAAAGAAGCATTCCCTTGCTTCATGATGATGATATCATCCAATTTATTAGGTACACAAAGTTGAGAAGCACTCATCAATAGTATGACTTGAAGAGTCTAAAGAGAAGTTCTGAGGATTAAAGTAAACTGTTTGTGAAGTAATATTATATCAAATAATTTCTAAATATAATACTTTTTTAATATAGTGAAGACATCATATCTAGGTTGGAAAATCTAGGGACAAGCCTGGGCAGACACCCTCATTTTATCCTCACCCTCTAACTGAATGACAGTTACTTTTGTCTATTAAAAGGAACTTGTGAAAGTTGCTCAGTCATGTCCAACTCTTTGCGACCCCATGTATTATACAGTCCATGGAATTCTCCAGGCCAGAATACTGGAGTGGGTAGCCTTTTCCTCCTCCAGAGGATCTTCCCAACCCAGGGATCAAACTGAGGTCTCCTGCATTGCAGGCAGATTCTTTACCAGCTGAGCCACAGGGAAGCTGAAGAATACTGGAGTGGATAGCCAGTCCCTTCACAAGCTGATCTTCCCAACCCAGGAATCAAACCGGGGTCTCCTGCATTGCAGGCAGATTCTTTACTAACTGAGCTATTATGGAAACCCAGGAGCTTGCAAGATGCATAATTGATAAGCTGACTGTTTAAGCAAGAAAGTCAATAATTCTTCATTATACTTTTTATGAAGGATTGTATTTTCTATAAATACAAGTTATTTTCTGGTCATTTTTTCTTCTCGGTTGATTCTCTACATTTTTTTAATATCTAGTTTGTACACTTTTTGCCCTAAGAAGCATTATCAAAGGCTTGTGTATTCTCTAGTTCCTAAATCAATCTCTATGAATTGTTTTAAAAAAGTGTACAATACATTGCCAAACATCAGTATTGAGTTAGTGTATGGGTGTATAATATCATTATTTGCATAGATATTCTAAAATTCAAGCCTTTAAAAACACACATTTTATTTATTCTGGGTATTCAAAACTGCTTAATAGAATCAAATACTTTCTAAAGCAAGATTTACCTTTTGAAATGTATGCATGTATTTATTGCATGTAACCATTAGAAGCTGTATAAAAAGCATGACCATTTAGCACTTACTCATATCTCCCAAACAATTTTAATCAGATGTCTGGTTGAATATATTTTAATCATTTGATCTCTGTTTTTCAGGAGAAATAAAACAAAACACAGCCCCAAGTTCCGGCTTTCGGGAGAAATGCAACAAAACACAGCCAGTGTTGTTATCTGTTGTTATACTTCCTCTCTTTTTTCTAATCTATTTTAAGTCATGAAGCTCGGCATTATGTCCTATACAGCTAAGCTAAAACAAGCATGAAAGTGAAGGTGGTAGTCGCTTAGTCGCGTTTGTCCGACTCTTTGTAATCCCATGGACTGGACTGTTCATGAAATTCTCCAGGCAAGAATACTGGAGTGGGTTGCCATACCCTTCTCCAGGAGATCTTCCCTACCCAGGGATCAAACCCAGGTCTCCTGCATCACAGATTCTTTATAGTTTGAGCTACCCAGGAAGCCAAAGCAGGCATAGAAATCTTGAAACACAAAAGGATTTTAAAGCAGAAAAAGTAAATCAATATTAAAATTCAATGCATGCTAATGATTTTATCTTCGAAGTGTAGAAGATGGATTTTTAATTTTTTTTTTCTCCTTTGCATGTCTCTCAGAATATAGAGATACAACTCTTAAGGTACTAGTACATTAGAAATACCAGCAAAAAAGAAAGGTTATAAACACGTCTTAACCTCCAAGTAGTTACTTGTTACTTTTATGGAATTTATAACATTACGTTTTTGTTTTTTTTTTAATATATATTTCTATTCTCTGCTGTACCAAATTGCTTCAGTCATGTCTGACTCTTTGCAACCCTATGGACTATCGCCTGCCCAGCTCCTCTGTCCATGGGATTCTTCAGGCAAGAATACTGGAGTGGGTTGCCATTTCCTTCTCTAGAGGATCTTCCCGACCCAGGGATCAAGCCCAAGTCTCTTACCTCTCATGCACTGGCAGGAAGTTTCTTTACTATTAATGCTACATGGGAAGCTCAGCCACAAAAGCAATCAACAAATAGATTTTGTGAGAAATATTCTTAATTTTCTAAAATAATTATTTTTAAAATAATAATATTTTCCTAATAAGTCAAGAGTTGGTATACATGTGTTTGGGATACACAAACATTTAACAATTTCTAAAGGAAAGTACATGTATAAATGGGGAAACTGGGGCACAGATAATCAAAAGGAAAAAAATAATCTTTTTAAACTGAAAATGCAAGATATTGAGTAGATACACATTACTCAGAGTTTCAAAAAACTTCAAATTAAATAAATCAAGAGGAGAATGGAAAATAAAAGGGAACCAGATTATTTAACTAATGGGTTTGTAGCATCTATCCACCCTAACAGGGCTTCCCTAGCAGCTCAGCTGGTAAAGAATTCACCTGCAATGCAGGAGACCCCAGTTAGATTCCTGGGTGGGGAAGATCCACTGTAGATTGGATAGGCTACCCACTCCAGTATTCTGGTCTGGAGAATTCCATGGACTGCATATTACATGGGGTTGCAAAGAGTCAGACAGGACTGAACGGCTTTCACTTTCACTATCCACCCCCACCCCACACAAGTTTTAAATAAGGAATTATGTAGTTGAAATCAAATAAATGAAACTTTTAAGTATACTTGAATGTATTTGAACTATGGTAAAAACTCTGTTCCATATAAATAAATAATTTTTTTTTTTCTCAAATGAAAGGAAACATTGAAAACACTGTGAAATAAAAAGACACACACAAAGAAAATCATTGGTAAGAAGAACTTGATAGAAACCTTGTAACCAGCTCAGGAAAACTGTGGGAAGGCTGGATAATCAGGATGGACGCTTAAGGTTCTGTGCCAATTAGAGTCTGAAAGCTATAGCTGCTTCCTGGATGCATAATAACAAATTTACTGAGGAGATAATTTGTGAGAGAACTGAGCTCGGGTCTAATGCTGTTCATGATTATAGACCCTCCTGAATACTACATGAGAAATTTCAATAATTTTCAGTAATACAGGCAGAAATTTAACACAAGTTCTATAATGAAAATAACAGTTTAGTGGAACAGTGGGATCAAAGGTGATTATGAACTTGTACCTGTTAATACAATGCAGTATTTTGAATGGATGGCCAAAGGAAATTGGGTCTAACTACTCATAGCATAATGTGCTTTCATTTCCAGACTGACCTTGCTGGAAATTCAGAATGGACACAAACACATGCCCTGTGCAATTGTGTTTCAGTGTTGCTGTTGTTTTTTAATCACTAAGTTGTGACCAATTCTTTGTGACCCCATGTGACCCCAGGCAAGAGTACTGGAGTGGGTTGCTATTTCCTTCCCCAGGGGATCTTTCCCATCCAGGGCTTGAACATGCATCTCCTGCATTGGCAGACGGTTTCTTTACCACTGTGCCACCAGTGAAGCCCCTGCCCTGTGTTTCAGTGTACCAGGGAATAAGAAGAGCCCTGCTAATGGAGCATATTAAAGGCAATTGCATTTGTCTGTCTCTTCTGTTACTGGAGCAACTCCAGGGATTATTATTAATAATCATGGCTCAATCGGTAAAGAGTCTGCCTGCAAGGTGGGAGACCAGGGTTCAATCCCTGGGTTGGGAAGATCCCTGGGAGAAGGAAATGGCAATCCACTCCAGTATTCTTGCCTGGAGAATTCCATGTACAGGGGAGTCTGGTGGGCTAAGTTCACGGGGTCACAGAGAATTGGACATGACTGAGGAACACTTTCACTTTCTCCAGGAAAAGTAAAAAATTCTATAGGATCAATACAGCCTCTGTGTGCAATTTCAAGCTACCAACATGACCTGATTGGATATGGAGTTGAGAAAAGATGTGCATAATCAACTTTTACAAGAAGGTGTGAGCCAGCCACCCACAGAGACAGCAGCAGTCCCTAAATTTCATAAGAACAGCAGTCCCAAATAATCATATACATGACTTCCTGGTGGCTCAGACAGTAAAGCGTCTGTCTACAATGCAGGAGACCCAGGTTCAATCCCTGGGTTGGGAAGATCCCCTGGAGAAGGAAATGGCAATCCACTCCAGTACTATTGCCTGGAAAATCCCATGGACAGAGGAGCCTGGTAGGCTACAGTCCATGGAGTCACAAAGAGTCAGACACAACTGAGTGACTTCACTTTGGCTTCTTGTATAACTTGAGAGCATTTAAAGGACATTTACGAAAATGACTCATCTACCAATCTTGATCTCTATATTCAGAATCTATAACACATTTTAGTCTACTCTAATCTATAAGTGTATACTATCCACATATATTTCTAACTTTTCAAGGGACATATTCTATCAGATACATGCATAGGAATTTTGTTAGGTTCTGAGACCTGTTGAATTATCAAGTATCTTTTTTTGTTTTGTTTTGTTTTTACTTTACTTTACAATAATGTATTGGTTTGGCATACATCAACATGAATCCGCCACAGGTGTACATGCGTACCCAATCTTGAACCCCCCTCCCACCCACCTCCCCATACCATCTCTCTGGGTCATTCCAGTGCACCAGCCCCAAGCATCCTGTATCCTGCATCGAACCTAGTCTGGCGATTTGTTTCTTACATGATATTATACATGTTTCAATGCCATTCTCCCAAATCATCCCACCCTCTCCCTCTCCCTCTCCCACAGGGTTCAAAAGTCTGTTCTATACATGTGTCTCTTTTGCTGTCTCGCATACAGGGTTATTGTTACCATCTTTCTAGATTCCATATATATGTGTTAGTATACTGTATTGATTCCTAGAATGTCGACGTTCACTCTTGCCATCTCTTGTTTGACCACTTCCAATTTGCCTTCATTCATGGACCTGACATTCCAGGTTCCTATGCAATATTGCTCTTTACAGCATCAGACCTTGCTTCTATCATCAGTCACATCCACAGCTGGGTAATGTTTTTGCTTTGGCTTCATCCTTTCATTCTTTCTGGAGTTATTTCTCCACTGATCTCCAGTAGCATATTGGGCACCTACTGACCTGGGGAGTTTCTCTTTCAGTATCCTATCATTTTGCCTTTTCATACTCTTCATGGGGTTCTCAAGGCAAGAATACTGAAGTGGTTTGCCATTCCTGTCTCCAGTGGACCACATTCTGTCAGGCCTCTCCACCATGATCCACCCATCTTGGGTTGCCCCCCGGGCATGGCTTGGTTTCATTGAGTTAGACAAGGCATATGCAGAGTACATCATGAGAAATGCTGGACTGGAAGAAACACAGCTGGAATCAAGATTGCCAGGAGAAATATCAATAACCTCAGATGTGCAGATGACACCACCCTTATGGCAGAAAATGAAGAAGAACTAAAAAGCCTCTTGATGAAAATGAAAGTGGAGAGTGAAAAAGTTGGCCTAAAGTTCAACATTCAGAAAACAAAGATCATGGCATCCAGTCCCATCACTTCATGGGAAATAGATGGAGAAACAGTGGAAACAGTGTCAGACTTTATTTTTGGGGCTCCAAAATCACTGCAGATGATGACTGCAGCCATGAAATTAAAAGACGCTTACTCCTTGGAAGAAAAGTTATGACCAACCTAAATAGTATATTCAAAAGCAGAGACATTACTTTGCCGATTAAGGTCAGTCTAGTCAAGGCTATGGTTTTTCCAGTGGTCATGTATGGATGTGAGAGTTGGACTGTGAAGAAGGCTGAGCACCGAAGAATTGATGCTATTGAACTGTGGTGTTGGAGAAGACTCTTGAGAGTCCCTTGGACTGCAAGGCTATCCAACCAGTCCATTCTGAAGGAGATCAGCCCTGGGATTTCTTTGGAAGGAATGATGCTAAAGCTGAAACTCCAGTACTCTGGCCACCTCATGCGAAGAGTTGACTCATTGGAAAAGACTCTGATGCTGGGAGGGATTGGGGGCAGGAGGAGAAGGGGATGACCAAGGATGAGATGGCTGGATGGCATCACTGACTCAATGGACATGAGTCTGAGTGAAATCCGGGAGTTGGTGATAGACAGGGAGGCCTGGCGTACTGCGATTCATGGGGTCGTAAAGAGTCAGCCATGACTGAGCGACTGAACTGAACTGAACTGATACTGCATTGCATCAGTTCTAATGAGGTGGATGAAACTGGAGCTGATTATACAGAGTGAAGTTAAGCCAGAAAGAAAAATATCAAGTATCTTTTATTTCAACTTTTCCACACATGTTGTGAAACCTTAGTGTCATACTTTAAACATAGCTGAAGAATTTATATTTGATGGCAAGTTGTACTAGTGTATAATTTATGTTTTAATGATATGCCCAGCCTCATAGAAGATAAAAGGATTAACTGTAATCTCCATATAAACAGCTTTCAGTCTGAGTAAGGATAAGGATAAGTGAGCCTGGAGGCACTAAAAAGAGCAGAGAATTCTCTGCTAAGCAGAGGAGAAGTCAACTTTAGATGATACAGTAGCACTAGTAAAAGCATCTCAGGGTAAATACTCATTTATTTTCACATTTATGAGTTATAACTTTGACTCCCTATTTGATAAATCCCCCAGATATCTTACATTCCATGTTCCATCATCACTTCTTAAACACTACGCTCATGGTTTTCACTGGTGCCAAACTATCCTAGTTTTCTTTGTACATAGGTTACAATTTCTTTTTTATCTTCTTGCTCCTTGTCCTAACCTCATGTCTGAAAAGTCAATCATCCCCAAGTGTCCATCCATGACTCACTGTTCTTCTCTTTGTAAATCTTCACAGATTGATACTTTATCTATTCTTATAATTTCACCCTTATGTAAATGACTCTCAAATCTATGTGTCCAGCCCAGAAATTTTTCCAAGCTTCAGGTTCATCTACTTATTTTTTCAGCTGGACAACTACTGCTGAGCATTCCACAAGTCCTTCATGGTCTGTATGACCTTAAATGTTGCATATCTATTTGTGCCTCTTGTGTTTTCCAACTTGGTTGTACTGTGATTAACTCTTTTACCTACCTTACAATCCTGAGAATGCATCCTTTAGAGCTGCTTAGGAGATCTATCAGACATACAAAGGTTTCCATACCATTCTATTGCACCAAGTAGTCCATTGTCACTGTTAAAATGGTATATTTCTCTCGATTGGAAAGAAGTAAAATCATTTCTAAAAATAAGCCACTACTCAAACCCTAAATATATTACTCAAGATAGTTATATAGAAATAAAAATAGTCCTGGTTGGCACATTATGTTAAGTTAGGGAAGGAAAATGGGAGTTGCAGGATAAACCCCACCACATGGCTTCCCTTTTACTTCCTTGGCAGTTCTGAGGTACTCCGAGGAGCCCATTTGGGTCTCCATAGCAAAGACTGACAGCCACCGGATGATAGAAAAATAGTTCCTTTCTTGGAACAGCTTGCAAAGTCCTCCACGACTCAGTGCTCCTCCCCATGTTCCCCTTCACATCCCAGCAATATCAGACTGATGGCATTTTTCCCAGATGTCAGGCTGCTTCTCATTTCCCAATTTGCTTATGTTACCCCCTGATAAAATTACTCTTTGAGCCACCCCACTCCTGTCATGTGGCCATTTACTATGCAGCTTTAGGATTTAAATCAGATAATATTTCATTCATTCAATTATTGTCAGAAAAAGAAGATACTTGCTCTCATGGAGTCTTAATTTTTGTGGTGGAGGCTAGACAGACAGTAAGCAGACCAATATGCAAACCCCAGCTCAGAATGAACTGCTTGAATCACCAATAATTAATGCCATGTTGACCACATACTAGACCTTCTTGAAGACCTTCTAGACCTTTAAGAAACCATGAATGAACATGATTGTCATGCACAGTGCTACATGCTTTCATATATCCATTCATGTTAAATCTCAAAATTAAGAAATAAAAGTTATTCTGACACTTTGGTAGATGAGGAGACAAGGGTTCAGAAAGATTTACAAATTTACCTATGGCCACATAGATGGAGAGAGTCTGAATCTAACTGGACATTCAGAAATGTCCAATTTCAGAAACCATCCACGTTCACAATAATATTGGCTTTCAGGTGATATTAAAAAAATAAAGGCTCCATCTTTATTTAAAATCAACTCATATGCTTAAATCTCTCCATCAGAAATGGATTCTCTTAGTTCTAGGAAGCTTAGAGGAATTTTACATTGTAGCACTTTACAATTCAAAAGAACTTAATCATATGCAGTGAATCTGCAAAATACGCTCTCAGAGCCCCGCTGATTTTAGCAATAGGAGAGAACAGTCTCCTGCCGCATCTGTTAGGATGAAATGGCTTAGAGGCGGTAAAGGAAAAGCATAAATGATGTACCAAACACCTGGTATTTGGGGCATTCTTTGCTATATAAACACCAAATGAAAGCTTCAGTTATTCATACTGAAAATGCTTCTATCTTTGCAATAAGATCCTCAAATAATAGATGTGAACTTCAAACATAATCACTAACAAATGATTTAATAGTAATACATGCTGTTACAAGAATATAGTGAGAATAAGCAATGTTAAAAATAAGGCACTTGAGAGCCCGGACTGCAGGTTGCTGCTGCCCAGATGTAGAAAAACACACCAGTTTGACAGACAGATAAAGTGTTTTCCTTTAGAGTCTGAATAAATGCTCTTCTTGAATCTGTCAACATGAATTCCCAAGAGAAAACAAACCCAGCAAATCTCAGTTTCATAGTTGATTTCAAATTATCCCCTTCCATTTATTGCTTATATAGGGAGGCCATATGGGAATTTAGTATAATCTGAACAGGTATGATTTGTCATCGGTGTAATAATATCCCCTTAAGATCACTTCCTAATTATGTTATTAAAACTTAATAACCTAAAAACTGCCTCCTTGCTGGACAAGGGGAAAAATCATTTTGCTGTTTTTGAGTCACATTTTTTACATGCAAAATGCTTCCAGCCTCCTCTAAGAAAACCCATTTTGAAAAAAAAAATTTGCTTTTATTGCTGCTATCTCAAAATATTATAGTCTGTTTATATACTTAAATTAGTTTATTTTTAGGTCAGAGACTGTTACTTTGCTAGTTTAATTTTCTAAATTACAAAAGCAAATTACAATAAATAATATTTAAAAAATTAACTCATCTTCCATATATAGCTATAATATCTATTTTAAAATTTATTTTCATGCCCTACCCTTTTTATATATAAATTGACCAAATAATACATGTTATTCTATATCAGAATTCCTTCATATGATGTTAAATCATAAACACTAAACCACACTGTCAATAGAATACTGAATAGAATATTCATTGAAAAAATACTCTGTAGTTTACTTAGTCAACTTTGTAGACATTTAGATACTGTTTAGATTTTCTCCCCCTGTATTATTACCAGTCTGCTTGATCTTTAAGAGACTCCATGCATTTCAAATATTAAAAGTTTTCTTAATGATTCTAGAAATAAACTAAGGCAACTTCTACTAGTGAACTTATTTTCTATGTCTCCATATTTTTACATGGATCATTATCTGAAGCCTTAGCTTTATTTGGATACATGAAACAACACTCATTATTTTTAAAACAATATTTGTCATATCTACTATATCACAGCAATTCTGCAAAGCACAATTATTCTCACTTTATAGATAAACTATCCAAAGTGTTTATGCAGTGTTCTCATAGCTTGTTACAAGGGGTGTCTGCATGGCAGTACAAGTGATAAGTATTAAAAAAAAATTAACAGTACAGGTTTCTGGAAAGGAGATGGAATTTTGTCTTGAATATATTCGGTTTCTGTTGCATGTAGGATGCCCAAGTGCAGTTATATGGTAGGAAGATGAACACACATTTGGAACTTTGAAGAAAGGGTTCCTCTGAAGACAACAATTTGGAAGTCCTTAGCTTGTAAAGGTGGAGAAGGCAATGGCACCCCACTCCAGTACTCTTGCCTGGAAAATCCCATGGACGGAGGAGCCTGGTAGGCTGCAGTCCATGGGGTCACTAAGAGTCGGACATGATTGAACAACTTCACTTTCACTTTTCACTTTCATGCATTGGAGAAGGAAATGGCAACCCACTCCAGTATTCTTGCCTAGAGAATCCCAGGGATGGGGGAGCCCAGTGGGCTGCCGTCTATGGGGTCGCACAGAGTTTGACACGACTGAAGCGACTTAGCAACAGCAGCAGCAGTTTGTAAATGAATTTCAAACCATAGAGCTGAAAGGGTTATCCTGGTAAAGTACAACATGTGAGGCAAAGGCAGGCAAGTACAGAATCTTGGAGGAGCAGGTACATTTGATAAAAAGAAAGGACTAGGGGAAGGAAAGGAAAAAATGAAATGAAGGAATTGTGGGTGCAGTCTTACAAATCAAGGAAGGAGATACTTTCAAGGACAGGACACTGATAATTCAGCAATAAAGGCAACATTGGTGATCTTGTTTGGGGGAAGTTTCAGTGGTGTTCTGAACTGAAGAGGACTTTTAGTGGATTGATGAGCAGCTATCTTCTTAACAGGAAGAATTTTTTAGAGAACAAGCATGAAAAATGAGAAATCTACAAACTATGGTAACAATGTTACCACTGAGTGGGTAGAAGGATGAGTCAGTTGCCATGGAGATCTCAAAGGGGTCCTCTGAACATGCACAGCCCTGAATTCAGCCCTGTTTATGGAAATTTGGCATATAAAGTTTCCTCCCCATAAAGAGTAGACATATCAGTCAGAACAGTCAATAGATAACACTTTTCCATTAGTGTATGTCCCCAAAGACTAAAACCAACAGCAGGTACTACATTAAAATTTGTTCTGTTCAAGTCATCTGTGGGCTTCCCTGGTGGCTCAGTGGTAAAGAATCTGCCTGCAATGAAGGAGGTACAGGAGACACAGGTTTGATCCCTGTGTTGGGAAGATCCCGTGGAGGGGGACATGGCAACCCACTCCAATATTTTTGCCTGGAGGATCCCATGGACAGAAGAGCCTAGTGGGCTACAGTCCATGGGGTTGCAAAGAGACATGACTAAAGCGACTGAACTTGAAGCCATTGTTAAATATTAAAAGTATTAAACCATAAACCATGAAACATATTAAACCAAGAGATACTAATTTATATAAGACTCAAAGTAGTAAGTTACAATGGGGACAGCTACCTTATTCCAATGACAGGCCATATCTTTTTTGCTAAGAACTAAGAGAGAATGGTAGAAGTCTAGTTTTGTTACCTTACATACTTTTTATATATCTTTAAAAAAAATCAATAAATTGTTGGGCATTGTGGAAAGCTGTGCAGACATTACTGTTCCCCCACTCCCCCACCCATCATGTGACCTTTTAATAGCTCAGCCCTAACCTCCACCTCCAGCTGCTCTGCCAACAGAAGGCTCAAAGAGGAAAAGTGCATCTGTGACTTCTTGACACCCACAGATAATTACTATACTGTTTGAAGCAGATGATTCTTTGTTCTGCTCTTCTTTTGTTTAGCAAAAAAAGAACTATTTACATCTCAACTTTCTTTATGTTTTACATTCAAAGCATTATCAAACCTACAGAGATCTCACGAAGCCCACGGCATTCTCTTATTCACTATATTCAGTACTGAATGGGTAAAAGACACTTTTAATTACATAAAATGAATAAATTTAGTGCCAAGTATCAAGACGTGTGTTTAGCATAATAAGCCTCCCCTCTTTCCCCAGACATCCCCAAATGCTGGTATTACCAGAGCATATTCAACCTCTCATGTCTCAGAGTGGCTAGATTATAGATATGCTGCAAGTGGAACTCACTAGATTCCTCACTGAGATGACGGAAGTTCCTCTGTTTCATCACTGTTATTCATTCAAGGAAAAAATCATTGAACACATTTTTGTTCAATAGTTTTTAGGACCTGAACACTCAGAAGAGTGAAGAGAACAGGAGCTCATAGTCCAGCAGGAGAATTCCATAGGAAGGACAGAAGGTGCTTGCTACCCAGAATGCTCCTGCTGGGTGCCTGGATGGGATAAGGGGGCTCCCGGAATGCCTGGTATGAGACTGGGCCTGTGGTTGGCTACAGTGTCTGAAGATATTTTTGATTATAAAATGAGTAAATATAAATTTCTGTTCAGTTCAGTTGCTCAGTCTTGTCTGACTCTGTGACCTCATGAATAGCACCATGCCAGGCCTCCCTGTCCATCATCAACTCCTGGAGTTCACTCACACTCACGTCCATTGAGTCAGTGATGCCAAACAGCCATCTCATCCTCTGTCGTTCCCTTCTCCTCCTGCCCCCAGTCCCTCCTAGCATCAGGGTCTTTTCCAATGAGTCAATTCTTCACATGAGGTGGCCAAAGTACTGGAGTTTCAGCTTTAACATCAGTCCTTCCAAAGAACACCCAGGACTGATCTCCTTTAGAATGGACTAGTTGGATCTCCTTGCAGTCCAAGGGACTCTCAAGAGTCTTTTCCAACACCACAGTTCAAAAGCATCAATTCTTTGGCGCTCAGCTTTCCTCACAGTCCAATTCTCACATCCATGCATGACTACTGGAAAAACCATAGCTTTGATGAGATGGACTTTTGTTGGCAAAGTAATGTCTCTGCTTTTCAATATATTATCTAGGTCGGTCATAACTTTCCTTCCAAGGAGTAAGCATCTTTTAATTTCATGGCTGCAGTCACCATCTGCAGTGATTTGGAGCCCCCCCAAAATAAAGTCTGACGCTGTTTCCACTGTTTCCCCATCTATTTCCCTAAGACACAAATCTGATCAAAGGAAAAAAATTAAAAAGGAACTTCCCCCCTCAAAGCTATAAAAGGCATTAAGTAATAAAATAGCTCATACAGATCAGTGAGGAGATATATCTAGACCTGTATCTCTACATAGAAAATTCTTGACAATATAAAATAAACTGATCCAAAAACATTAACAAAAAAGTCATAAATTTAATTTTTTTCTTCAACTGGAGAATAAACTCTCAATTAATNAATAAATTCTCAATTAATGTAAATATAAAGTGATCATATCCATCCTTAGCTTTTACAAATATTCACAATTTTGAATTATAAGTATTAATATTAAATATTAAAACAATAATTTTTAAGCACAGCCTCTGAAGGGCAGCAAACATGTTATTATTTGTTTCTATTTCTCCAGTGCCTGAACAGTACCTGATATAATATAGGTCAGACTTTAAATCTGTTGAAAAGCTGTGAAACTGCTAGAAACAGTAGAAGTCTCAGGCAACTAAACGTCCAGTATTTTGCATATATGATACATTTTCAGGGTATTGTCTATTCCCTTTAATCGCAGGATGAAAGACAAATATAGTGCTTTGGGTACAAGAAATGTTATTGCTAGTTACTAGTTATGTAATGCTATTAAAAAAACTATCATATTAGCTGTCTTAATTTTATGACTCCTTGTTTTCACTTCACAGCCATGTGAAATAGAGCACAGTAACATCACAGCTTTGGAGAAATGACCTGACATTAAAACAACTTCCTCAGAAGGGAGATATTTGACCTGAGTAAAAGGGACTTATTTGACAAACCAGTCAGAATAATTGCAATTAAATACTCATTATATGACATTAGACTAGCCTAGGGAATCAACTGATGTTTCAGTAGAGTTTGTTGATGAAAATTACTTTCTTTAGAAAAATAAAAATATTTTATTTTTTTACACACCTTTAAAGTTGAGAATAGTACATTGGGGTTTTGATTTTTTATCATAATTAATGCAATGCATATAAACTAGTTTTCAAGATTTTTTCATCTATCGATGCCTTAAATCCTCAAATTTGGAGATTTTTGTATCATCTTGTTTCATGGACAATATGGCAAAGATAACAGTTAACTCCTTTGAATGCTCTGTGCTAAGACGTTTCATTGTAATCTGCTTACTCCCATGGAAAACTGAGAGGAAATTATATACCACTTCAACCACACAGTTCTTCCCCTGCTCCTTTCATCAAGCTTATAAGGTGTACTTAATACAAGATACTGATATGTATAATTCTTAATATACAATGAAGAATTGCATGTGCAGGTCATCATACCAGAAGAAATGGATGACAAAGTGATATAACACACTGTTATTTTCCTACTTGTATAAATCCAGTCAACTAGACCTACAAGTAACAATTCAAACAATAAATAACATTGTTCCCTATTCCCAGAATCTGGTCTCCATGCTCCCAAGCCAGTGCCATTGAGTGGCAGAACCGTCATCAGGTCCTGAAGCAGAAAACTGGGAACCTCAAGGACTACCTTCTCTTCTTAACCCAAAATATGTAACATATTTGAAATAACATGGATTCTACTAAGTTAATACAGCTTTTATAGCTGATATCTTCCACATTACCAGCAGACTGTGTCCCCCTGACCCAAATTAAAGCCTGATCATATTATACCCTATTGTCAGCTCTGCACTTGCCTGGAGGATGGAATCCTAGCTCTTCCTGGTAGTACCAAGAGCCCTCTTGTGGTCTGACATCCACTCGCTATTGTTTCTTTCTTCCAGTGCCTCCTGGTACCTAGCGTCTTTCAGCTGCATCAAACTGCTGGAAGTCCCTGAATATTCTGCTGTTCTGTTCATTCTACCCTGATTGACCAAACATCTGAATGGCCTTAATCCCTGCATCTTAATCATTTTTTTCAACAAATATTTACTGAGAGACCTAGTATGTGCCAGGTTCATGTGTGCATGTGTTCTCAGGCATTCAATCGTGCTCAGCTCTTTGGACTACGTCTGACCCCATGGCTGTAACCTGCCTGGTAGGATCCTCTGCCCATGAAACTTTCCAGGCAAGAATACTAGAGTAGGTTGCCATTCCTTCCATTCCTCCCACTGGGGGAGCTTTCCAACCCAGGGATTGAACCTGAGTCTCCTGCACTGGCAGGTGGATTTTTTTTCTTTTTTTACTACTGAGCCACTTGAGAAGCCCTTGAACTATATCTTGGGAATAAATTACTTAAATGGGAAACCCTCAAGATCACTGTGAAGCCAAGGATAAAATTAATTAGATAGTCATGATCCTTTCATGATCTCATCCCCTTCCCTTTCCTATTCACTCTACTTCAGCCATCTGATCCCCCTGCTGACCAAAGAGCTCAAGTTGGCTCCCACTTCAAGCCCTTTACACATGATTTCTTTCACTGGCAATACTCTCTCTCCAGAGTAGTGCCAGCTCTTGTTCCTTTATCTTATTTGATTCTCTGTTCAAATATCTTCTCACAGTGGTCTGCTCTAATAATCCTTTTCAGGCTAAAATGATGATCTGCTCCTTTGTCACTTAGGTTTTCTTTTCTCCCCAAATATTTGTTGCTACAGATATTATATTATACATTTATTTTTCAATGGAAATTCCATGACAGGTGGATCTCATCAATTAGTCTGCTGCTGTTTTCTCAAATCTTAGATCTGTGTCTGGTGTGTGGTAGGTTCCTCATATATTTGGTATAAATGAATTACACAGATATTTAGCTATACCCTGAAATGGTAGATGATGGAGTGAGAAGAGGTATTAACAATTGAAGGTTATTGCAGTTCCCTGAGTGATGGGAACTTCCTTTTTCCCAAAGAATAGGGTATCTGGAAAGTTTAAAGAATAAGTAAAAAAATCTACTTGCAGTTCACTTCAGAGAAGGCAATAGCACCCCACTCCAGTACTCTTGCCTGGGAAATCCCATGGACGGAGGAGCCTCATAGGCTACAGTCCATGGGGTCGCTAAGAGTCGGGCACTACTGAACGACTTCACTTTCACTTTTCACTTTCATGCATTGGAGAAGGAAATGGCAACCCACTCCAGTGTTCTTGCCTGGAGAATCCCAGGGACAGAGGAGCCTGGTGGGCTTCCATCTATGGGGTTGCTCAGAGTTGGACACGACTGACACAACTTAGCAGCAGCAGCAGCAGTAGCAGCAGCAGCAGTTCATTTAGACAAAAGAATAATAAAGGAAAAAGTATTTAAAAATCCATCACAAAACTGTTCAAGACACACTCTGGGAAAATACTTGCCCTAAATATAGAAGAAAAAATATAAAAATACAGTAAAAATATGTACACTAAAGATATTTCTGTTAGAAAGTGATCTAGTTTCATTCTTTTACAAGTTGTTGACCAATTTTCCCAGCACCACTTGTTAAAGAGATTGTCTTTACTCCATTGTATATTTTTGCCTCCTTTATCAAAGATAAGGTGTCCATAGGTGTGTGGGTTTATCTCTGGGCTTTCTATTTTGTTCCATTGATCTATATTTCTGTCTTTGTGCCAGTACCATACTGTCTTGATGACTGTGGCTTTGTAGTAGAGCTTGAAGTCAGGCAAGTTGATTCCTCCAGCTCCATTCTTCTTTCTCAAGATTGCTTTGGCTATTCGAGGTTTTTTGNGCTGCTGTTTTCTCAAATCTTAGATCTGTGTCTGGTGTGTGGTAGGTTCCTCATATATTTGGTATAAATGAATTACACAGATATTTAGCTATACCCTGAAATGGTAGATGATGGAGTGAGAAGAGGTATTAACAACTGAAGGTTATTGCAGTTCCCTGAGTGATGGGAACTTCCTTTTTCCCAAAGAATAGGGTATCTGGAAAGTTTAAAGAATAGGTAAAAAATCTACTTGCAGTTCATTTCAGAGAAGGCAATAGCACCCCACTCCAGTACTCTTGCCTGGGAAATCCCATGGACGGAGGAGCCTCATAGGCTACAGTCCATGGGGTCGCTAAGAGTCGGGCACGACTGAACGACTTCACTTTCACTTTTCACTTTCATGCATTGGAGAAGGAAATGGCAACCCACTCCAGTGTTCTTGCCTGGAGAATCCCAGGGACAGAGGAGCCTGGTGGGCTTCCGTCTATGGGGTTGCTCAGAGTCGGACACGACTGACACGACTTAGCAGCAGCAGCAGCAGTAGCAGCAGCAGCAGTTCATTTAGACAAAAGAATAATAAAGGAAAAAGTATTTAAAAATCCATCACAAAACTGTTCAAGACACACTCTGGGAAAATACTTGCCCTAAATATAGAAGAAAAAATATAAAAATACAGTAAAAATATGTACACTAAAGATATTTCTGTCACTTACAGTCAATTATTTAGGAATTTTATCTCTAATTTTCCAAATTTTCATTGTTTGCTACCTCCTTGACCAAAAAGTGGAAAAGAGAAATGAGAACAGATTATCCTCCATTTCTCAAAAAACTATTTCTACTACAAGTTGATAAAAACCAGAAAAAAAATCAGATAGATATTGACAATTTTTTGAATTCTTATGAATTAAAGCAAGTGAGAATCTTGGGAGAATTGTTTCTTTTACATATGTAGAAGAAAGATACGTTACTTTTTTGCATTTGGAAGAGATGAAGATAATAATGGATCAAAAGGTAACCTAGTAAACTATAAATTTGGGTAGGAAAATGGCAAAATAAAGATGAAGACAAGAAGAATGGTAGAAGCAAAAAAAAAAAAGAGAGAAAAAATGTAAAACACATCGTGACTCAAAACTAGAGTTCTGAGTCTGGTGTGAGGCCCTGTTTAATAGATTAGGAGACAGGAGGCAAGAGTCACCTTCTTGTAGCTATAATTATTTTGGCCCCTAGCTGGCAAAATGAAATATCAATAAAATAAAGACTTTAACAACTGTTCTCACTTTTGTGCCCATATTTAAGCAATTAATCAATAAAACCCTCTACTGTATACAGAACTTTGTACAGGATTTTTCCACTTTTTAATTAGAATATGCCATGATGTCTTCCAAATTAAGACCAACTGCGGCAGTTATTTCATTTTACAGGAGTTTTATATAATCTTTTGGGATTTCCAATCAACTACAAAATAGGTATGCCATTCTCATCTGACATCACCTCACATGAAAGATTAAGAAAAAATGATTTTTTAAAGAAATTTGATTTAATCTGTGTCATTAGTTTCAATTAGAATGTTTCCACAAATAGAAAGTTGAGAGTATGTAAATTTCTTCCCATATAACTGTCATGCTCTTTTCCTAGTCTCACCTAGAACTGAGAACATGCATTTCATGAGACAATATTGGCTTTTGTGGTTGTTGTTGTACAACATGTCTCAAATCACAGTACTACTTGCAAATGGATTTAATGAGCACAAAAATGTTCCCATCACCTACAACTCAAAATATCATTTCTACTCTCTCTCCTTTTATGATTATAATTAAAATAGAAGAATTGAAAAAGACAACACATTTTTTTTTGTTATTTTTGTGACAGTAAAACTGATAATTACCTTGATGGAATTAATTTATTGTATAATGCTTAATGATGTTTAATATACAATACAAAAGCTCAGAATAAAATATTTCCTACAATCCATATGACATCACATACAGTCAAAATAATGGAGCCAACATGCATATAACATCACGATCATCTATTATCATTGTCCTTATGATTCTGATCAATCAAACTCACCAGGTATGAAATAACAAACTTTAAAGCTATAAGGAAGCTTTAGATATCACTTTGTGCATATGTAACCCAAGATAATATATACTGTTGGTATATACTTATTGATCCAGATGCGGGCAGATATTATACCAAGAAAACAGCAAACATTGCTTATACCAGGCCCTTTTCAAGTCAAATGCCATCATCTTTCTAGGCAAGAAGAAAGAGACTTCATATGCGCCACACATCATTGCAATCTTGTTTGCAGCCCACGACTGAGCAGAAAACTGAAACTACACAGGTGTAAGAAACAGTTTTGCGCTTTCTATGCAGATCTATCCCCATGAGCTTATTAATCAAATCATTATTTTTGTCAGGTCACCCATGTATTCCCTCAGAAGTTTTCAAGAATAAATGATCAAAGATAACTATAGAAAAACTCAGATAGAAAGATTAAACCAGAAGTAAGCTACACAACTACAATATTCTCTTTAATTTTTTTTCTNATTCTCTTTAAATTTTTTTCTTTTTTCAAAATATAAAGGAAGTTCTAGGAAATCTTAAAAAAATTTCCCTCTGGCTAAAAATATAAACAAGCATAACCCAATAGTTACAACTCCCTTATTTCCCAAAAAGGGAAGGAGACAAGAAAGAGTTACAGCTTAAAGTGTTCATATCTTTGACCTTATGACTGTACAACAGAAAAGATGTTTGAAATTATTAGTGAAGAAAAACTTTAGTCAGATGTTCTTCACCGAACTATAATACTTTAAGTTCAAAATAATTGTCGAGGAAGGGTGAAGCAATTATAGAAAGTATTGTCAGGCTGTAAGTTCAGTGATGAAATGAGCCATGTCCATCTCCCTCACGTTCAGCTCTCAGCACGTTACCTGGTGCAGAGAAAATTCTCAGGAATCACAATTCATTCACTCACCCACTCACTCATTCTACATATCCATCCACAACTAGGTATTCAGCCTTACATTCATCCCAGGAATTAAGCCAGCATTGGTGATACAGGCAGAACACAGGCATTGTTGTCTTCAAGGAGTGGTAATTGATGATATAGTTAGGAAAGGAAGGAAGAACAAAACATAAATACTGTGAGGAAGTCCTAATGCTCAGTAGGTGACTGGTGGCTGTAATGGAAATATACAAAAATGTAATGAGAGTTAAAGAAAAAAATGGTGGGATTCATTTAGATTCAAAGGACTGCGGGAAGTTGGTGATGCTTTATGAGAGGACCAATCATATAGGTGGGAAGATAGATCTCTGCTGGCCACAAAGTCAAGGAAGGGGAAGGATTTGGAAAGGAAGTGAACAAAGAAGGAGCCTGATGAAAGTTTGTTGAATGAATGTCATGGGAGAAGATGATGACTGAGAAGATGTCCCATTTGTGATCAATATTTTTCCATGTTGGAATATTTCTGGAGATGCTTTCTTACCAGGCTCTCCCACTTTTTCTTTTTGTGTTTAAAATCTGTGATAGGCAGGTTAGAAGTACTGGTGCCAATCTCAAAAACAGTTCATTTTCTGGAATAGCCACAGAATGATAATAAAAGGAAAAACAACAAGCATTTTATTTTTCTTTTCATTCATACCACCACTGCTTTCATCTGCTTTTGCTCTGTTTTGATTTTTAACATGGTAAGAAGAACATAGCATAAAATGATATTGTATTGGCTCAGAAATGAAACTGAGCCTCAAGGTGATAAAGTGTTGGTTACTATACAATACTTCTAAATGGAAATCATATTAAATAGTATATGAAATATTACCATACTTAAGAGTATTTTCACTTAATTTTAGCTTCTCAGTGCATCTACTGCTACTACTGCTGTCATTTCAGCCATGTCCAACTCTGTGGGACCCCATAGATGGCAGCCCACCAGGCTCCCCCATCCCTGGGATTCTCCAGGCAAGAACACTGGAGTGGGTTGCCATTATCTAGGACATGTTATTTACAGCTTGCTAATTACTCAATTTTGGTCATAAATATATGTGTGTGGGTGTTTATTTTTCATTGAATTTCAAAGGATATAAACATGAAATACTAAAATCAAAACAGCTTCCACAGTGCCTTGTGCCACTCATAATAAAGTCCTATAATTTATTTTTAAATGCAGAACATGTAGAACTCAAAATTTAACAAGGTTGCTGCTTACAGATCAGACTTAGGAAATCAATTTAACTTCTATACTCCAACCCCAGGTCACTCCTGGCAAAATGTAATTCTTATCATAACACTTTTTGAGAAAACTCAATTATTTCCAATTACATATTTTACAGTCTGTACTTCTATATTTGATTTTAATACAAATTCTAACAAGTTGCTTGACATTAATCATTGACTATAATAATAACTCATGCCATTTACTTCCATGGACACTCCTTTTCATGAACTTAATATCGTTATCTATTTTAACAGACATATGTAACACAAAGAAGAAATTGATTACCTGAACAAAATAAGACATTAAGTCAGTGAATTGGTTTTTTAAAAATTGTTTTCAAATCATAATATACCAGTAACATAAACCAAGCCCTTGGGCACTAGTACGGTTCATGAATCTAGTAAATGTCTTAAAATTTTGGCTGAAGAGTAGTTTTTGATATAACCTAGGCTTTGATATAGGAGAACAGCTAAGAAAAAGATTACTATTTTTTTGAAGTCAAGGTGTATTCAAAAGCTTTTATATCATTCTAATGATAGTCATACTTATTAAGTGTAAATATTGAAATTCTACAAGTTTAACTTTCATTGGACCTGCATTCTATGAATTCAACCAACTATTAATCTCAAAATTATACTGCATGTGAAAAAGGGGATATATTACAAATAGGCAGTTTTATGACAGTTTTATGAAAATTACTGACCAGAAGTGCTAGGTTCTAACCCACTACGGAGCTGAGGGAACCTGAGCAAGTAACTTACTGCCTTTTCAACTCAGATTTTTAATCTGTAATATTGATGACTTAATCATATAAATTTCAAGTTAAAAAATTCAAAGTTTTTTTTTTTTTAACATTCTGAACTGCCATTTATATACTATCAATGCTTTTATATTCCAGTGGAAAGGAAAACAAGTAAATGAGTACAATAATTGTAGTTGTGACAGGCAGAATAATGGCTCTCCAAAGATGTCTATGTCCTAATCTAAGAATCAGTGAATATGTTAGGTTACATAGAAAAGGGAAATAAAGATTGCAAATGAAATAAAAGTTGCTGATCAACTGACGTCAATATGGGAAATCATTATTATTCACATGGGCCCAATATAATCAAAAGAGTTCATGAAACATGCAAAAGGGAGATAGAAGAGCCAATATCAAAATAATACCAAGTAAGAAAAACTCAGCAGGCCATTCCTGGCTTTCAAGATGGAAAAGGGCCATGAGTCAAGGAATGGAGGCTAACTCTACAAGCTGAAAAAGTCTGGAGAATTCTTTAGAGTCTCCAGAATGAAACGTATCCCTGTCAACTTATTTTAGTCCAGTGAAAATGACTGCAAACTTCTGCCCTCTAGAATGACAATACATTTGGGTGGTTTTAAGTTACTATTTGGGGTAATATGTTACAACAGCAATAGAAAACTAAAATTGTAGTAATACATGATAGGAATACATCTGTAGTCATAATGAGAAGAGCATACCTACTCCTCTCATGAGCTACTATGCATATGGTAGGGCAGCCTACCTAGCTGAGTATTTTAAAATACTTCTAATGTAAATGCATTTAGTAAGTTCATATGCTTTGCTGCTGGTCACATGCCCACATTGTAAATAATTTTTTTCCCACTGGATATATGGGCAGAGCAATGAGGGCCTATGAGATTCTCAGTAACTGACAATAACTTTGAGACTCCCTTAATTCCTCCAAAATTATAAATTTAAAAAAAAAGACCCTTTGCAAAATAAAGTCAATACATTTAACTATATACTTATAAAATGTACCACTATGGTAAATTCAGTTATACTAACTTAGTAGATAGGTAAAATTTACTACATTTGAAAACAATCTTCTCCTTCGGCAAGAATTCATATGTATTTCTGATTATGTAGTTTATATGATTATGAAACCGTTATAGTCAACTGTCAACCAAAACGGTTAATGGCTGCCAAATAATTTCTAAAAGAAATTCTAAATATCCAAACTTTAATGGAAAATTCTATCTAATGTAGGATGTGGGAATATTTTAACATGTGTAATATCATTCAGGAAAGATCTCTGATGGTAAGGGTGTCTTTAGTCTGTGAGAGTATTCAAGGGCCCTGCTTACCACTCCTTATTGTCTTTCTCATAGACAAACACCCGACTTCTTTTTTTTTTTTTCTTTTAAAATTTTTATTTTAACTTTAGTTTACTTTACATTACTGTATTGGTTTTGCCAAACATTGACATGAATTCACCACAAGTGCACAAACGTTCCCAAACATGAATCCCCTCCCACCTCCCACCCCATGCCATCCCTCTGGGTCCTCTCCTTGCACCAGTCCCAAGCATCCTGCATTCTGCATCTGACATCTACTGGCGATTCGTTTCTTACTTGATAGTATACATGTTGCAATGCCATTCTCCCATCTCATCCCACCCTCTCCCTCTCTCTCTCCCCCAGAGTCCAAAAGTTTTCTCTATAGATCTGAGTCTCTTTTGTTGTCTCGCATACAGGGTCATCATCCCCATCTTCCTAAATTCCATATATATGCATTAGTATACTGTATTGGTGTTTTTCTTTCCCGACTTCTTTTACGTTATCAGCCTGTACTCTGATTACAACTGAGTCTATGACTCCCTATCTAGTTACCCATTGACAAGCTTAGAAATGAGAAGGAAATTGCCTTCACTTTATGTCGAGGCTCCAGTGCCTACTCTTGAATCACTTCTATACTTGCCCTGCTATTGACCCTCCAACACATGTCACAGCAAATCTCATTTATGCCTTACTTTCTAATAATGAAATAAAACATACTTATTGAAAAAAAAAATGAAGACAAAGGAAGAATATTGAAGAAAAACATACTTAAGAAGCCAAGGGTTCTGGGTTCAGTTCTGCATGTTTAATGGAGAATTTGGCCCAAATAATCTCTGAATTCTAAAACATTTCTGTCTGTGCTTTCTAGAGTCACAGTGATACTGAGTCTTGCTTAACAACTGAGGGCTAGCAGAAATCCTCACCTTTAGGACTTCCTCTAGCCTCAACTTCTTCAGGATAGATTACAACTACTTGGAATTTGGAGATATATAGGCTAGTAAGGTGGAGAACCCACTCCAGTGTTCTTGCCTGGAGAATCCCAGGGATAGGGTAGCCTGGTGGGCTGCCATCTAGGGGGTCACACAGAGTCGGACACGACTGAAGCGACTTAGCAGCAGCAGTAGGCTAGTAAGGATTAAATTGAGATATGTGTCCAATTAAGAGATATTCCAGTGTGCTATCTCCTCTATAATTCATCGTTGTAGTCTGCTTATTTTTATAAACTTTATTCTTCCTGAAAATTCTGAAATTCTCGAGTCTATTTGGGGCAAATGCCTGAAAGAATAAAGCTGTACAAGGAAATACAAATTGTAAATCTTCCTTCCAAAATAAAGACTGGAAAAATTCCACTATCACAAGAGCAAGAGTATCCTTGTTTCAAGACAGCTGGGATATTACTTAATTGTCATTTGTTTCTAGAGGGACAAACATTTTATAAATTCAAAATTGTTAAGTATATCAACTTGTAACAAACCACAGTGAATCTGAAAATAAACCATCACTAAAGCCAGTGCTGTTTAAATCAGGCCATTGTCCTGTTTTCGAGATATCAAACTAAGATCACATGGTTTTATTTGAATTTTGTGGATTAATAAAAATTGTTTATTTTCAGTATAAATTTCTACAAGTAGAGATTATCACACACAAGATTAGATGTAATTATAAAGAGTTTTTGAAGGGAATGCTAAAGACTGGTAATTAATATGAACAGATAATGATAAAAATTCTCCCCTGAAAAAAATCTCACTGCAAGTGTTGGCATTCTTTGCAGATGACTAGTCACAAATGGCCTGAAAATACTATAATAACTAAATGCTAACTTAAACTGAATGTGTTTGATAATGTCCATGCACCTTCTTTAATTCTGTTTTCTATTTTCCCAAACTCTTAAAAATCTGAAGCTATGCATGTACATTTAGTTTAATTCTTGTCTCCTTCTGAAATAGATATGTTTAAGACAACCGATAATAATGTCTCCTAGTGTTTACAGTACTTGAAAATGGCTCCTTGTACCTCATAAAATCATGAGTGTCTGCTTTACCCTATCCATTTTATTTCCTCAATAATAATAACGGCATTTTTAGCTTTTCCTATCTGAGGTTTATTAGAATACTGGCATAGTCAAGTAAGGAAGTTTTAAGAACATTTCATTTCAAGTATCCTAAGGAAATCATTTCCTGACAATTAAAATCTAACCAGGAGCTCATAAGTGCTGTTGTAAAAGAAAATGACCCTTCTGACAGAAGAAAAGATGGGTGTTTTCAACCATTCTGTTGAAAACTTGAAATAAATGATAGATATGACTAGAACACTGGTTGGAATTTTATAGCTTTTGATACACTCATTATCTAAAAAAAAACAAACAAAAAGTCTTTTGTCTTTCAAACATCCTAAGATTAAAAGCAAGGAATGGACAATATTGTCTACATTGACCACGTTTCCTACAGTAAATGCCTCACTGGGAAAGGTGAAGGGTTAATCCTGGTAGGTACTAAATTCAAGAAGAGATTTTGCTGAGGATAAGAGGTGTCTTTACTGCCATCAGAAATGCCCCCAAAATAGATGGTTGTCATTTGATAATTTTTTTAAAAAATCAAGACTAAAATCATTAAAGTGAAAAAATATTAAACATTTTCATAGATGCTGATTCTGTGAAGACAAACACAGTTCCTCCTGTTCTTAGAAGCTAAAAACTGATCAGTAACCAATAGGTAACTTGAGTCTCCCTGGCCCATCGGTTTATAGCCTATGGTAAGAATCTATGCCCGGTGATGCCACAATTATATCTGATTCTGATATGCAACAGAATTGCCCCTGACAGCTCTTCATACTTTGTTTCTCTCAAGATTTTAATAAGAAAAAAACTCCATTTATTAATAACAAGTTATTTCCTTTAACTTTCCTTTTCTTCTTTCCCTTATCAAAAATGGTGCAGTAACTCATAAGCACTACAAACAAATGATTTTCATTTGATGGAAAAATGGAAATTTCCTGCAGCTGTTTCACAAATATCCTAAGAGAATCATTTGCAGCCTGTAAGGAGCCTCTATTAGAAATAAGGAACATAGCAGGCAAGCAGATTAAATGGCTCTTTCCCTAAAGCTGCATCTGCTTTTAAGTCAATAAAATATTCAGATTGTTCAAAACTATCGAACATGTGGCATACAATAGTTTCAAGTGAATACAACTTTGCTAGGATAATCCTTTCCTTAAAGTTGCTGGAGAGTTTTAGGAAAATAAGAACTCACTCTTTGAAACTTCTTAGGCAGCCAGCGTTGTCCTCTTGCCTGGGATTTTCACAAGGTTGCAGTATACTGGAAGGTTCATAGGTCTTGAAACAGATCAGAACCATGGTGAAGTCACAACTCTGTCTCAGGTAAAAAACCTGCCTCCAATGCAGGAGCCACAGGAGACGCGGGTTTGATCCCTGGGTCGGTAAGATCCCCTGCAGGAGGAAATGGCAACCCATTCCAGTAGTCTTGCCTGGGAAATCCCATGGACAGAGGAGTGGCAGGCTACAGTCCATGGGATTGCAAAAAGCTGTACACCACTGAACACACACACACAAACACAACTCTGTAACGTAATAGCTGGGAAACCTCGGGTAAGTAAACTTTACCCTTCCAAGTCTCAGGGTCTCAGTAACAAGGGAATAACCATCTCTCCTAAAGGAGATCAAGACAGTTTTCACATTCTGCTCAGCTTCACTCAACTGTAGGCAGGGGTCCAGGCTTCCCTGTCCTTCCCTATTTCTTAGAGTTTGCTTAAACTCTTGTCTATTGAGTCGGTGACGCTATCCAACCATCTCATCCTCTGTCGCATAATTTTTAAATTACTTTGAATGACTGTTTTCTTTTTAATTAAAAAAAGGGTCATACATAGGGTTATAGAAAACAATTTAAGAACCAACCAGATTTATTGATGTTTTGCCATAGATGATTGAATTCCATCCATCTGTCTCTCTCTTATGAAATAAAATATTACAGAAATAAAATACCCAGATAATTAATAATGGTTGTTCAGTAAATATTACTTTTTTCTCTATCTCCCTCTCTTTCCAAGGACACAATTCTTCTCAGAACAGAGATCCCTGAAAATCCCAAATGTCTTTTTACCCCCAAAAGATCAGATATATGGGTATGATATGGCTGTTAAACAACTTTTGTTTTTTATGTAAGAACAGATTCAAGGAATCAAACAGCAAGTTATATTCCTGGCATCTGCTGAGCTGGTCTGCACATTAGTGCCTGTTACAGTGATGGGGCTTTTTGACAGCTGCCTCTTGGCCAGAGGACCCAGAAGATCTCCAGCCCAAATACAGTGCCACCCACACCAAATTCCAAGCAGAGAGGGCAAATACTTTGTTCCCTAAGCCAAATTGCAAGTTTTCTCTTTAGAAACAGATACAATCATGGCACAGGGATATCAGAGAGCCGTCTCATCAAGAGGCATGGGGATGGCATGGACAGTAATATTAAATGTAAAATCTCAAAGACCAAGAGAGTCTGAATGTGATCTGAGTTAACCCAAAGAAATCCCCTTTTACAAGAGGCTTTCTGAGTGAAAAACAAAACACAAATCACTCACTATCAGTTTGATTTTCATGAGTATGAAAATGGCTTTTTACTTTCTAGTAAGATCACTCCAAAGACTATTTGGAGCCATTTTAAAATCCATTTTAATTAGATTCCATTTCTCTGAATTTTGCTACATGACTCTTAAAGGGGAATGATATGAACTATGTGAATTTTTAAATAAAAGTGCTTTTTCAAAGGTGAGTTTCCTGTTATGGAATAAGTAATCAGTGACATACCAAGATCTCTGTTGAAATATTTGATAATTTTTTTGAAATGCTTTACAACATTTT
>SJYQ01002043.1:201563-221681 GCA_006410935.1 Redunca redunca
TAACACTCTGTTTAAAGCAAAATAAGAGTTCATACTTTGTAAAATTTTACTAATATCACTGACAGTGTTTTTTAACCACAAACACAGACATTCCTTTTTTTAAACAAAAGCTTGATGATTTAATCTCTTATTTGACCAAACATTTTTAGGAGTTATAAAGGCTGAGTGGTATTAGACTTTAATTAATTTGATAAATTATATTATAAATGAATTTACTCATGTACTATTAAATATTATCATAAATAATTAAAATTAAGCTATACTTGTCAAAACAGTTTAATAAACTGGGCTCGATTTTAGTCACCTTGAATTTCTAGCATGTTCATTTTCTAATTCACAAAATCTAATAAGTCAAGAATGAGAGTTCTACATTTGAACTAAGAGGGTTCTAAGAAAATTATTAGGTTTACTTGAAAATAGTAACTTAAAAAATATGTAAAATGATTATTTATAAATGAGATGAATAAAATATCAGTAGCATCAAACTTCATTTTCTGAATGTTGAGCTTTAAGCCAACTTTTTCACTCTCTTCTTTCACTTTCATCAAGAGGCTTTTTTTTAGTTCCTCTTCACTTTCTGCCATAAGGGTGATGTCATCTGCATATCTGAGGTTATTGATATTTCTCCTGGCAATCTTGATTCCAGCTTCTGCTTCTTTCAGCCCAGTGTTTCTCATGATGTACTCTGCATATAAGTTAAATAAGCAGGGTGACAATATACAGCCTTGACGTACTCCTTTTCCTATTTGAAACCAGTCTGTTGTTCCATGTCCAGTTCTAACTGTTGCTTCCTGACCTGCGTACAGGTTTCTCAAGAGGCAGGTCAGGTGGTCTGGTATTCCCATCTCTTTGAGAATTTTCCACAGTTTATTGTGATCCACACAGTAAAAGGTTTTGGCATAGTCAATAAAGCAGAAATAGATGTTTTTCTGGAATTCTCTTGCTTTTTTTGATGATCCACGCATATTGGCAATTTGATCTCTGGTTCCTCTGCCTTTTCTACAACCAGCTTGAACATCTGGGAGTTCACAGTTCACGAATTGCTGAAGCCTGGCTTGGAGAAATTTGAGCATTACTTTAATGAAGATCTTAGCATTTGATCCCATCACTTCATGGGAAATAGATGGAGAAACAGTGGAAACAGTGTCAGACTTTATTTGTTGGGGCTCCAAAATCAGTGCAGATGGTGACTGCAGCCATGAAATTAAAAGACGCTTACTCCCTGGAAGAAAAGTTATGACCCACCTAGATAGCATATTCAAAAGCAGAGACATTACTTTGCCAAAAAAAGGTCCATCTAGTCAAGGCTATGATTTTTCTAGTAGTCATGTATGGATGTGAGAGTTGGACTGTGAAGAAGGCTAAGCACCGAAGAATTGATGCTTTTGAACTGTGGTGTTGCAGAAGACTCTTAGTCCCTTGGACTGCAAGGAGATCCAACCAATCCATTCTGAAGGAGATCAGCCCTGGGATTTCTTTGGAGGGAATGATGCTGAAGCTGAAACTCCAGTACTTTGGCCACCTCATGGGAAGAGTTGACTCATTGGAAAAGACTCTGATGCTGGGAGGGATTGGGGGCAGGAGGAGAAGGGGACGACAGAGATTCATGGGGTCACAAAGAGTCGGACACGACTGAGCGACTGAACTGAACTGAACTGAACTAAGCATCAAACTGCTGCTGCTGCTAAATTGCTTTAGTCATGTCTGACTCTGTGCGACCCCATAGATGGCAGCCCACCAGGCTCCCCTGTCCCTGGGATTCTCCAGGCAAGAACACTGAAGTGTGTTGCCATTTCCTTCTCCAATGTATGAAAGTGAAAAGTGAAAGTGAAGTCACTCAGTCGTGTCTGACTCTTCTTGACCCCATGGACTACAGCCTACCAGGCTCCTCTGTCCATGGGATTTTCAGGCGAGAGTACTGGAGTGGCTTTCCACTGCTGCTGCTATGTCATTTCAGTCGTGCCGACTCTGTGTGACCCCATAGATGGGAGCCCACCAGGCTCCCCTGACCCTGGGATTCTCCAGGCAAGAACACTAGGCAAAGACAAATCAACCCATGATTATTAAGGAACATGGTAATTTGGTAAGAAGTATAAATTGACCTACATTTGTGTGAGGTTTTACTATTAGAAAAATACTTTCACATTCATTAAATCATTATGGCCTTATAACAACATGTTGAAAGGTATCCTTTAGAGGAGAAATACAAGGGCTTCCCAGGTGGCTCACCATTAAGGAATCTGTCTGCCAGTGCAGGAGTTGCAGGAGATAAAGATTCAATCCCTGTGTTGGGAAAATCCCCTGGAGTAGGAAATGGCAACCTACTCCAGTGTTCTTGCCTGGAGGACTACAGGACATGGGGTCACAAAGAGTTTGACTCAGCTGAGCATACATGCATACTTTCCTAAAGTCTTAGGAAATTGGGTGCTAGTGGAGGATGGTTAGTCAATCAGTATTACTCTGGTACAAATAATATGTGTGATACCAGGCAATCTGGGGAACAAGTAGCTCATGAAGGTATAAACAAAATAAGACAGGGGAAATGCACATCAGGAGAGAGACATGAGCTGGAAAATAGTGAAATTTGAGCAAATAAAGCAGAAGAATGATGGGACTTTGTATGTAACTCACTCTGTGTCAGCAGAGCTTTCATCCTATGCAAATAATATAATGGAATTTAAACCAAGACATAAAGTAAACAGTAATTAGCTATGCTGCCATACATAATTTACTTAGCACCAACCTAGAGGAAGAGTTTGGGATGTGTTTCTGATGTATGCAAAGAATAAGGTGGAATGATTTGGTGATTTTTGCCTGTTCAGTTGCGCTAGTTTACAGACTTCTTGAATCCTAAAATTGCCTATTCGTGTTGCCTCATCCATTTTACCTTTCAGCACTGCTGCCTAAGAAGAGTGGAAGCTTATGGCTCTGATGCCATAGATATTCACTTGGGGCTTGAGAAATTGCAGCATCCTTCCGCTGATCTTAATCTTCTTGCCTCTTACTTTGTAAAGGAGGACTGGGTGAACCCCGAGTACACACAGGAAAGAGGATAGTGACTCAAGAACTCTGTGCTGTGCTTAGTTGCTCAGTCAGGTCCCACTCTGTGCGACCCTATGGACTTTAGCCCACCGGGCTCCTCTGTCCATGGAATTCTCCAGGTAAGAATATTAGAGTGGGTTGCCTATTAGGTAGAAAATAACACTGTTAATCTTCATTTGAAAGCAAGCTTCAGGCCTAGTTAAGTAATTTGACCAAGAACACATGGGAAAATTGAACCTCAAATCCAGATCTTCTGGTTTCAAATTTATACTTTTATCCTATATATTAACTTATAAACATGACATAAGTTACATTATCTATGACAAATTTCTGTAGTAGAATGTCATATTTTTTTATTAGTTGAGGTAAATAAGTTGTCAAAGGTTGATTTATCATTATGAGGATAGCTATTCATATAGTATCCTAATTTACTGAAAAATTCTTCATTCAAAAATTGCACTCTTCAAATGCTTAAGTAAAACATGTATGTTGGCGAATAATCTCAGAATTCAATTATGGTAGCTAAGGTTGAGATAAAATCTACCTGTCATCTTCATAAATGCTGTCAATTCCCTCCACTAAATTTTTAGCAAGGTTGTTGTTAGAGTCACGTCTTTTCTCTCCTTCTTTGTTTAAACTGACATGGCATTGTAACTTATGGTGAGATTAAACAATGTCAAGTAATATAAAAAGGAAAGAAAAGGAGGTCTGTAATATATTTGCATTCTACACATGCCAAAAAATTACTCCTTTGGAAACCATGGTTGCCATGACTGGTACCCACCCATATGTGGGTATCCTTTCCTTTCTTGAGGACATGGGGATGACAGAAAGGGCTACATGACTAGTTTTGGCCAATGACACAAACAAGGACTGAGGAAAAAGTACAGCTAAGATTCTCCAGTCTCCTCTCCTTCCGTTGTGATGATTTTGGAAGAGGACGCATGGCCAGGTCCTCTGGAGACACATTCACCCCAGCCCGGATCACTGAATGAACACCTGAGGTCCACCTGCCCTGGAGAGTCTGAGGGGCTCAGGGTAAACTTGGAGTAAACGAGGAACAACACAAAGCTTCTGTAGATACTAGTTGTTTGCTACCACAGCACGCACTAGTCTCTCTTGGCTTATGTTTTTACTTTCTATCTGCCAGCATCTTTCAAGTAAGTTTCACTTAAATGTCTGTAAGCTTTATAGATGACCTGTGCACAATGCAGGGGCTGTGCTTTGAGCAGTCCTGAGAAGGGGTGAACCACGTGGGCTGTGGAAGCTGACCTCCTGCCTTACAGTCCTGCTGTGACCACCGCCTGGCTCTATGACCTTAAACAGCAGTGACACAGTTTCCTCATTTGTACAATGTAGATAATAATACAGTGTCTAAGACATTGCATTTTTAGGAGGGAAAATGATATTATGAGCAAAAAAAAAAAAAAAAAAAAAAAACAAAAACACACAGCAGAATGACAAGGCAAGGCATTGTCAAGGGCTAGATATCATGGATTGTCAACATCAACTCTAACCTACCCAAGGGCACACAATGTTTTATTTAGCTGACCCCAAATTCCCTTTGGTGGTTAGGATAATTGACAACTACATCACCAAATTGTTGAAAAAACCTATCTATAGTCTAATAACAAAAGGATGGAAATGCTTTTATTAGAGCTCTAATGCACTGGTTCTTTAGACAGATCCACTCTGTGGATCTATCAGCTGTCAGGGTCAATGTTAAACAGATAAAACTCCTAAATGAAATACCAGTAATGGAAGTGACACAGGTAGTGTCAAATGGTATTAATACTATGAAATCAGAACTTGTTAGGGGAAAAATAATCCAGAATAATAGACAGCCTTTGAACTTAAGATAAAAAACCAGAAAGGTAATGCCTCTGGTATAACACATGAGAAAATGAAGCTTGAATTATTCAACAGCTCATTCATTTTTGATGGTAGGGAAATTGCCTGAAATCCCTTTCACATTCTGCAAAGATCAAACATATTAGGAATGTCAAAATAATATTAGATATCCCCTTTCAAGAGTCAAAATAACTCCTCAGAACACAGGAAAAAATGGCAAATTTCAGGGCTCTAAAGAACACAATTAAATGCTGATATTGTGGGGAAAAAAAACATGGAAGTCCTGCTGGTACTATTAATAAAATGCCAGCCAGTCATTTACTAAGGGGTCAGTTTTGGCAAAGCACTGAAACTGGGGTCCTGGATTTCTTCACTTTTAAATCAGGATAATAATTTCTATTTTATCCATTCATATGAGAGGTAGTAAAAAAAAAACTAATGTATGTAAAGTTTCAGAAAACATTAAAAATATTAGTTTACCCATCTTTGATCAGCCTGGAATTCATAAGTCATAAGCAAAGTTTCCTATGTATTTTGCTTGGTCTTCACATAGTTCTATATCCCAGGTTGATCTAATTATGTTTTAAAGAGAATATTGTTTGCAGAGCTTCTTTATGTCCCACTCTAGGTTTATCCAAAAAGACCAGATTGATAAATCCAAGTGCTTCCAATGAAATAACACCCTTCATAAGGGGTGTTCCACTAAAATGCAGCTAATGCAGTTTTATGGGCTACCCTGGGTGGCTCAGTGGTAAAAAATCTGCCTGCCAATGCAAGCTTGATCCCTGGGTTGGGAAGATCCTCTAGAGAAGGAAATGGCAACCCACTCCAGTATTCTTGCCTGGGAAATTCGATGGATAGAGTATGGTCAGCTACAGTCCATAGGGTCACAAAAGAGTCAGACACGACTTAGAGACTAAACAACAACAATGCAGTTTTATGTTCAACACTGCTGCTTGCCCAAATGGTAGTACCACATCTATCATTACTTCAGAATCAGGCGACTTACACAATTCTAAAATCGTGAAAGGTTTAGTCTAAAAATTTGAATACTGCATCACAGTTCCATATGGACTCAAAAAATGTCTGTGATTTTGCAACAGTGTCTAGTAAACGTCACTTAATTATGTGTACTTTACTTAATTATGTGATATGGAATTTATTGCTCATAAAGCATTTCCTCACTCAGAAAACATCACTAGGTACAAATGCACAATGCAATCTTTTGCTACAAATTTGAGTGTACATTACAGTATGTGAAACTGGGGAAAGACCAGAGAAACGGGAAAGGAACCCGAACCAGGACAAATACAAGACATTGCGTTATTGCCTATATTCCATGGGAAAAAATTCAGTCAAGGCAGTGATTCAAGACTTGATTACATCATTCCCAGAGCAATTACATGTGGAACTACTCAGCCTTTTCTTCACGAAGCATCCAAGAACTATAATTAGAAGATGCAGATAAAATGCCCTGCAGGGTCTCAGAGACTGTGTAGCTGCTGTTCTTGGTGATGTTAAAAGCAACTACTGATTTGTCTAAAGAAAGCCGTATAACATACAGTGCCTTAGTCCTTTATTCATTAAGCAGTTAGATGCAGGCATGATTCAAACACAAGATTTTTCAGGTTAATTAAATCACTTCAGTTAATAGCAGACATTTTTTTTCATAGATTATTATTAAACTAATAAGAGGAGGTATGAATATAATCAGACTGAAGAGTGGGGAATTTCTTTTCTTCCATGCCCTGTACTTTTTAGCAGGTATTTTATATTTAGCTTAAGCATGGCCTAAAAAATCAGTTTTATTTCCTTTTATAACTCCTATAATTACTGAGAGATGGAAGAGACTTTGGTCAACTTTCTTTTCTTTTCACCATTTAGCAGTGGAGATACAATAACCTCTCATCACAAAAATGGGACCATCTATGTTTAAACTAACAAGACAAAATTGTTCCTTGTTGATGTTCAGTTGCTAAGCTGTGTGTGCATGGACTGCAGCATGCCAGGCTTCCCTGTCTTTCTCCGTGTCCCAGAGTTTGCTCAAATTCCTGTCCAGTGAGTCAGTGATGCTATCTAACCATCTCACCACCTCAGCCTCTGCCTATTTTTCTTATTCCAATTTAATTAATGGATATAGTTTTTTGAGCCATATGTTCTACCTTTCACTATGAAGAGATGTGGTCATAAGCAGTACTACCACTTTACATTTTGTAGAAACATTATCTTCCAAAGGAGTATGGAGGTCAGCTTTTTGGTATACTACTCCATGTGTGAATAAAAGACTTAAAATCATGATGTGAAAAAAGACCATGCCCTTAAAGATTTGGAAAAAAAAATCCTGCTTTGGTATATTCAGGAAGAAAAAATATAGACCATGTTTTATGATAATTTAATAAATGATGTGCAGAACTTGCATTTCAGAATTTAAATTTCAAAAGCAAGAGTTGGTTGATTACAAAAACTACACTGCCACACATGACACTTTAATTGCAAGTTTCTAGGCAAATATTATGACACTCTATGTTAATTACTTTCCATGTTTTACAAGTTTAGATATATTTAGAGGCATGACTAAGTTCCAGTGAATGTTACAAAATTATTGGGCAAAAAAACCCCTATTGGCCCAATACAGTCTATACATTAGTGAAAAAAAAAAAAGGGAACATATGGAGCAAAAAACTAAAAAGAACGTCCAACACTTGCTGTAATCTACCATTTAATGTTGACTAAGTGATAGACTGTAATAAGAGAAGAAGGTCAACAACTGTAACTGTCTTAACGCTGTGGCTGAACTCAGCTTTACAGGACAATAACTTATAAATGTGTTAAATACAAACAGGAGTTGTGGTTTTGGCATATGTCACTAATCAAACATAAAAAGATGATCTTTTATGAGGTAGCTTTGTCTACAATCTGAGGAAGAGAGATGGCTTTGAACCTCAGAGATTGTGTCTAAGCATCTGGCTCAAATATCCTTAACCAGAAAGCTTAAATCATCCAGGTTATTCAACTTGCTTTATGCAAATGCGTTATCTGCTCCATGGATGATATGCAGCTGTTAGTAACCTCAATTTTGAGGTCCAGGTTGGTTCCCAGACATCACAAGGTTCAAAGTCTCAAACTCTAATTATTAGGTCACAGTAATTGGCTGTGAAAGAAAGAGGGCCTGAAGAGAGAAAAGAGCAAGTCTTCTATGATTGTAATATCAAAAGGCCTAACACCAGGTGGACATTTGAAAGGATGTAAATATTTAAATCTAGAAAGGTGATAAAATCCTGGGTTTATTTATAACAAGCCTAAATGAACACATTAAAACATTAAGAATATATGTGTAATTCTGATATTCAATGTCATTTATTTACCTGCCTCACATTTATTAAACATACAGATCATATAGTTAATACACTTTACATTCTGGTCTTTGATTATTGGTATTATGTTCTGTAAGTTTCTGAAAAGTTGGATTTATTCTGCTTGCATTATCTTCATGTCCAACACACACACAACAAAAATCATGCAGAGTAAATTTTCAACATGATATCTCTATTTTTTCCCTTATTTCATTGTTCCTTTAAAAAATAAACTTATTTTCTTTAGCGAATTATGCTTAAAATATATTATCACTTTAAATAGGAAGTTGTTCAAAAACAGTATTCCAAATTTTTATGATATAACTTGAAAAAGGCAACAAAGAAATATGATTGAAGAGTACCTCTCTGCAGCAGCAAAAATTAAAGTTTTGAGATCAAAACCCAGATATTCAAAAGTATTACAGTATTCTTTTTTAAGTTGCATAATAATCAAATCTCCACCAAAGATGACTCCCTCTACTCCTGCCACTTTATGGACACGTTTTGCTCAGGCACTTACCTTTCATCATGATTCTAAGGGAGTAAACCCATTTCTCACTCCAGGGCAAATCACACTATCAGTCCAAATCATGGTAGTTAAGTATTGGGTAAGTATCACCTAAGCTGACAAATTAAAGAGAAGCACATTTATTGGATATTAAAAGGAAAGGATTTCCTCTCTCCCTTCTATAGAATAACAAACAACCCTGGCATATTTCACCTCTGAGGGGAATCAGCTTAAGGCGAATGCTAAAAACATCCTGTTCTGGAAACATCTGTATTTTCCCGTATGATTCTCCTATAAATGAGGGACTCCCTCAGGGAGGCTGAGAGCTTGTTGATGCAGGAGGTGAGTCATCCCACTGCTTCAGTGAGCTGGCTAATGGAGCGTCCCGGAGGCATGCTGAGAGTGAGGGGGACCTTCAAGGGCTGGCATGCACTAGGTCATCCTTGAGGTACCAAAATGGAAGCACATCATATGAAAATGTGTACAGTCCTCTTTAGTACCTGGATGATGACATTTAACTTGAAACACTCTGACTTATACTCACAGTGATCTCCAAACTCTGTCAGAGTTGCTATCCATTTTGATGTAAATTACCATGGGATTGAGTGAACCACTGCTTCATTTTAATTCCGAGGAACATTTGGTTTTGTCATTATTTACTGTTGTTTATTGACATATATTTCCACAGACCAAATCTTTCATTACATATATAGGTGAACATAGGATCATAATTGTATAGCATAGAAAATAAACCTTCTTGTATCATCCTCAGCATTTAATTATGCAAAACTAGTGACAAACATCTTTAGAAAAAAATAATAAAATAGTCCTTCAGTATTAAAATTTCTTATTAAAAAGCATGACATTGAAGTTAAGAGTATGGCATGTTATTAATGCATAGATGAGTCAGGCATGAATAAAATGAATCTAATCCCATCTCTTATAGTAAATCAAAATCTTTGAAATCTACAGTTTGTAATGGGTTAACTGAAAAAAATGATATATTCAGTTCTTTCATTATTCTGTGGTTTCTGATCATGTAACTTTTTAAACAATGAATACTCAGGATATAAACAACGTACTGCATACTTACCAGGTGATTTTTATGTCACTCTGCTGAATGCAGGATAAATATATTTGGGCTTTTTATTGCTTGAGTAGAAAGTGCTCATTACTTATTATTTTATGTTTATACTATAGAAAAATTAAAAAAAAAACACAAAGATAAAAACAAAAAAAATGCTTTTAAATGGCATACATCACACTGTTGTAGTGGTGGACTTCCTCAAGATCGTCTTCTGTGGTTTTGGTGCAGTGGGAGCAGGCACAGTTGCAGGTCTGGGGGGGGGGAAGCTGTTGCTGTGGCTTATTCCCAGCCCCCCATTTTCTAGTGGAAAAGGAGGGAGATGAGGGGGAAGCGGGCGGGCAGGGCCTTGGGGAGGAAGCTTTCCTGGTGGGTGGACGGGTTCACTGTGTAAGTGGACCTCCCTGTTCTTTACGTGATACCTGGTGTCACAGTCAGGACAATAGCCATGGTACTGGACTTTTTCATTAAACCTTACTCGTTCCCGAGGCCCAGCTTGGGGGCACCTGTCTTTTTCGGGTCTGTGCATCAGAGGCTGCCCAGGAGCCTTGTCCAAGTTACTGCTGGGTTTGCAGTAGATGTCTCCGTTGGGGATTTTGGTTGGTGCCCCAGGGAAGCCTCCATTTCGCAGAAGGGTGCCATTGGTCTTTACCGGATTGACAGTGGGCACCACTCGCTGGGGGTCTTCACACCTCACGGGTGTCAACCGTGGAGGAGGCGCTGGAGGGTTTGGCTTTCTCAGGACCGTGAGGATAGCGGATGGGTGGGCTGGGGGCTTAATGAGGGGGGCATTGGCCTGCAGTTTGATCTTCTCTATGCTGGAGGCTGTTGTCCCGCTTGAGCTACTATTCAGGGTGTCCGTTTTGGAGCTGTCAGTCATCTCATCCTCCAGCTGTAGGTCAGAGGTCAGGGTATCAATCTGGTCAACCACCTGGTAAAAAGGACAAGGTAATCATGTTGAATAATGACCCAAAGCAAAATATACCACTAGTGTCTTCCTATTTCATATTCAGATATGGGAACAGGGACTAATACTGAATGGTGAATTCCACTGTTCTTACGTTTTCTTTCAACAAATTTAAGGGTATCTACCAGAAGAGCACCAACTATTTGATAACATAATGACTTCACATGCATAGAATATGCTATTTATGTATATGTTCTATCCCTGACTCTGCTGTATCCAAAGATAAAATCTAACACAGAAAAGTAACTGATTTTTAAAACTGATTTACAATGTTAGTTTCAGGTGTACAATACGGTGACTTGATATTTTTATAGGTTACCCTTTATTTAAATGTATTATAAAATATTGGCTATATCCCCTGTGTTGTACAGTATACCCTTGTAGCTTATTTTATATGTAGTAGTTGGTGCCTCTTAATCACTTACTCCTCTTTGCCCCTCCCCCACCCTTCTCCCCACTGGTTATTAAACTGATTTTAAACAGAGGAAGGGGCTTTCCTTCTGACTTACCCTGTAGAAAGCATAGGAGAACATTAATCTCATGCTAAAGTGAAACAAAGCCTGATAATCTGCAAAAATCAAAACTTTTCTAGAGATTATCAGAGAACTGAGATCACAAAGTAACCAAATAAACTGAACTGTAAAGAGCTCCAAACCCTGTGAGGGTAGAGAGGACACAAAGACTGTTCCATCTTTGGCCGATCACAGGGAAAAGATGTAGTATACAAAAGTGAGTCAAGGAAACAGCCAAGACATTAAAGAGTAATTAAAGGCAGATGTGCTATCATGACAAGTTAGACACCTGAGGACCCCAGACACAATGTAGCCTGTTCTCACTTGGTGCCCCCTTTTCCATAGGCTTCTCTGAGGGCAGGCAGAGACTGCAAAGGGCACAAAACCTGGGCACAAAACCTCACCCATGTCCCGACCCTTCTTACACAACAGAAGCCTTCAGCACTAGGGGGATGGCAAAATTTCCTCTAACCTCTAAGACATAGGCAATGATCTGCTGCTTCTAGGCTGGAAGAAAGAGGCGTCTATGTCCTTGGTGAAGGAGATGAAACATTCTCTTGGATTCAGGAACCTACTTTTGTCTGCTACCACTTGGGGGAAGGATCCAAGTCGCAGCTGCTCAGTATATGCAAAGACACAAGACAGAATCAGGAAATCGAGTAAGAAGGCAGGCCCATCACACCACAATGCAGGATCAACCCCAAGTGTAAGAGAGTTCTTGTGAAGACAGGAAAACTGGGTGGCAGAGTTCTAGGCCACATCTTTCTAAGGCAAGTTGGGCAGGGCCAGAGGAGAGCCATGGAGTTAAGGAATCCAGCACCTCCTACAACTGGCCGGCTTCGAGTATCTTCGCTGTTAAGTCATGGTCCGGGATAGCCTGTGGGAAACATAGTCTCAGCTCAAATGCTCAATTTCAGAGACAAGAAGTTTGACCCTCTGTCATTTACACTCTCTGAAGTCACAGATCTTAGAGACCATTCTCACAGCTGCGGTACATGTACTGTTATGTTTACAGGATGAAGGAAGCTATGGGTGACTTTAAGAATAATTTATTTTCAAATGGAATGAGTCCCTTCATCTCATGTTTCCGCATGTAGGCTTTTTCCTCCTCTCTTACTCAGGCCGAAGTGTGTTCAAGTGTGAAGTTAGCCCTTTGACACAAGATTGGGCTCAAAATGAAGACATTATAACCAACCAGAAGTTAGAGAGGACGTGGAGAATTTACTTCTTCCACATGTGAGTCTTTTGTGATTGATTAATACCAGTACCATGAGGCCTTCAATTTTAGCTCCTGAATCCATTTACTTCTCTCCATCTTCCTTTCTTTGATCCTAGTCTGAGCCTTGCCTCTTCTTCTCAGTTCTATAATCTCAGTGATCTTTTAAAAAACTGAGTTGTGTTTTTGTTATTCCCTGCTTAAAACTTTTAATACTTGCTCATTTCTTCTGTGATACATATTGATTTAACATGGTGTCCAGGGGCTTGTAAAGTCTCACTCAGTGTTGTTCTGACAATTGTTGAATAACTGGTTCTTAGGGATATGAGTGAGTCCTGATTTAAAGAGTTTAACAATTTCCATGGTGTGGTCTCATGCCATGGTTAACTTCAAGTGAGTAAGGCAGCATCACTGAATGTGAGACTGGGAAGAAACATGCATGGGTGTATCATTATAAAGAGTTTCCACCATACCAGTAGAATAGACATAAACTCAGGAATACAAATACATATTAAAATGTAGTAAAATAATTAGGAATGACTAGAACTAGACAAAAAACTTTTCTTTTTAATGTAATTTATTTAATATAGGTTTATATACTTCAGATTTCAATAACAGTTATTTCACAACTGGCTCACAAGATTTCTGAAAATAAAGCAATTGGCCCTTTTTAGCCAGTATGAGATAGCACTCCTAATTACATTCTATATATTGTTGTATGTGTATGTATGCATGTGTGTGTGTGTGTTAGCCATTCAGTCTTGTCTGAGTCTTTGCAATCCCATGGACTATAGCCCACCGGGTTATTCTGTCCACGGAATTCTCCAGGCAAGAACACTGAAGTGAGTTGCCATTCCCTTCTTCAGGGGATCTTCTCCACCCAGGGATCAAACATGAGCCTCTGGAATTGCACGCAGATTCTTTACCACCTGAGCCATCAGTTGTTGTTGAGTCACTAAGTTGGGTCCGACTTTTTGCAACCCCACAGACTACAACACACCAGGGTTTCCTGTTTTTCACTATCTCCTGGAGTTTGTACAAACTCATGTCTGTTGAGTCAGTCATGCCATTCAATCACCTCATTCTCTGTTTCCCCTTCTCCTCCTGCCCTCAGTCTCTATTAGCATCAGGGTGTTTTCCAGTGAGTTGGCTCTTCGCATCAGTTTGCCAAAGTATTAGAGCTTCAGCTTCAGCATCAGTCCTTTCGATGAATAGTCAGGGTTGATTTCCTTTAGAACTGACTGGTTTGATCTTCTTGCTGTCCAAGGGACTCTCAATAGTCTTCTCTGACACCACAGTTTGAAAACATCAATTCTTTTGACTCTCAGCCTTTTTTATGGTTCAACTCTTACACCATACATGACTACTGGGAAAACCATAGCTTAGGCTATATGGACCTTTGTTGGTAAAGTAATGTCTCTCTTTTTTTTTGGTCTCTTTTAATTCGCTGTCTAGGTTTGTCATAGCTTTTCTTCCAAGAAGCAAGTGTCTTTTAATTTCATGGCTACAGTCAACATCTGCAGTGATTTTTCAGCCCAAGAAAATAAAATGTGTCACTGTTTCCAATTTTTCCCCATCTATTTGCCATGAAGTGATAGGAACAGATTCCATGACCTTAGGTTTTTGAATGTTGAGTTTTAAGCCAGCTTTTTCACCTTCATCAAGAGGCTCTTTAGTTCCTCTTCACTTTCTGCCATTAGAGTGATTATCATCTGTACATCCAAGGTTGCTGATATTCCTCCCAGCAATCTTGATTCCAAATTGTGATTTACTAAGCCCAGCATTTTTCATGATGTACTTTGCATATAGCTTGAATAAGCAGGGTGATAATATACAGCCTTGATGTGCTCCTTTCCCAATTTGGAGCCAGCCTGTTGTTCCATGTCCAGATTTAACTGTTGCTTCCTGACCTGCATACAGATTTCTCAGGAGGCAGGTCAGGTGGTCTGGTATTCCCATCTCTTTCAGGAATTTTCCACAGTTTGTTGTGATCCACATAGTCAAAGGCTTTAGAGTAGTCAATGAAACAGAAGTAGATTTTTAGTTTTTTGGAATTCCCTTGCTTTTTCTATGATCCAACAGATGTTAGAATTTGATCTCTGTTTCCTCTGCCTTTTCTAAATCCAACTTGTACATCTGGAAGTCCTTGGTTCACATACTGTTGAAGTCTACCTTGGGGAACTTTTAGCATTACTTTGGTAGCATATGAAATGAGTGCAGTTGTGTAGTAGTTTGAACATTTCTTAGCTTTGAGAACCCTCTAAATTCAACTCTAATAATATTCCCTTTCTTTTCTCACACTTCTTGATATTCTTTTGGATCCTCATAATTGCCAGTCTGCTTCCCATCCTAAAGCATTTGAACATACTATTTTTTTCTTGAAATGCTCTAACTTCTCCTCTTTGTCTTATTAACTCTTCAGTTAAGCTCAGTTCAGTCACTTAGTCATGTCCGACTCTTTGAGACCCCATGAATCGCAGCACACCAGGCCTCCCTGTCCATCACCAACTCTTACTTTTTATTAAAATCTTAGCTCAGGAGTTAAACTTGTGAAGTAAAATTTTCCCCTCCTGCTGCGATTTCCCTTATTGGTCTAGTTAATTTGTTAAATATTCACAAGAAAACATTTCTTTCATTCAAAGTTATCACATATTTTTAAAATTATTTGTTTAGTAGTAGCTGGGCATTGGAATAATGTCTTCTCTCTAGATCTCAATCTCAGTGAGACTGAGGACCTTGTTGGTTTTTACTCTTGGATCCTAAAGACCAAATATGTGAATGGTATACAAAAGAGACTCAACAAAACTTGTATGAATTCATTGAGGTTGTTTCTTTGATTCAACTGTGAGCAAAAGCACTTCTTTTTCTATTTGATTTTTGAAGGTGTTACTTTAAAAGTCATAATCCCTGAATTCTAGAATAAAATCAGGGGATAACGACTTAGCTATAAGTAATGCACAGAGTTCAGTTCAGCTCAGTCCAGTCACTCAGTCATGTCTGACTCTTTGCGACCCACCATGGACTGCAGCATGCCAGGCTTTCCTGTCCATCAAAAACTCCCAGAGTTTTCTCAAACTCACGTCCATTGAGATGGTGATACCATCTAACCATCTCATCCTCTGTTGTTCCCTTCTCCTCCCGCCTTCAATCTTTCCCAGCATCAGGGTCTTTTCCAATGAGTCAGTTCTTCGCATCAGGTGGCCAAAGTACTGGAGTTTCAGCTTCAGCATCATTCCTTCCAATGAATATTCAGGATTGATTTCTTTTAGGATGGACTGGTTGGATCTCCTTGCAGTCCAAGGGACTCTCAAGAGTCTTCTCCAACACCACAGTTCAAAAGCATCAATTCTTCGGTCCTCAGCCTTCTTTATAGTCCAACTCTCATATCCATACATGACTACTGGAAAAACCATAGCTACAATTAGACGGACCTTTGTTGGCAAAGTAATATTTCTGCTTTTTAAATGATGCACAGAGTAGGTATCACATTCTCTAGCTCTTAGCAAGATATCATAGAAATTCAAGTGGATGGACACCTACATATCATGATAGATAGCTGAACGTCTTGGCTCATGTCTACTGTGTACTACTGTTTAACCCAGAGTGGTTACCTACCTAAGCCTTCTTTTTTTTTTTTTTTTAATCTTCAGCAAAGGAGAGAAAGCTAGTCTACTGTGAGAAAAGTGAAAATGATTTTCAGAGATAAATACACTGCCTGGGGCCCTAATGGTTCAGTAGTTCCTGACTGGTTTTGGTCTGTACAGTGCTATTTCCCAAAATGCCTAAAATGCTAATAGAACAACAACAAAAAAAACAGAAACAAGCAAAATAATGCTCCCACGGAACAGGGTATCTAGTGGAGTGGCCTGACATCAATTAGGTTCTCAAACAAGTAACAGTAAAAGCACAAATTCCCCAGGTGCTTTGAAAGAGAAATACAAGCTATTATAAGAGGAAATAAAACCGTGTAAGAAAGTGGGTGAAGCATTCCTGAAGGATGAGTTACAGTGAACTGGGAGAACAGGAGTGATTCTATAAGTCCATTTAGGAAAGAGCCTCATCAAGGTACTTGGATAGAAGAGAACCCCTGAGTGTGAGCGATTTAGAGAGGACTCTTGGCTGAAGGACACTGTGAGAGACAAGGCTGGAGAGTTGGATAGCAGCTAGGCTGTGCGAGTCCTAGTTATGTTGTGATAAAGGACTACATATTTTTTAAAGGGTTTCAGAAGCGAGAGAAGCAATATTTAAGAGACAATGAATTCAGTTTTTCCAAACTAATTAAAGAAGTATGCAGAGTCTCAAGCAGGAAAGTATAAGCAAACACACAACCAGAGATACTACAGTGAAAATACAGAACATTAGAAAGTAATGATTAAAGTTTTACAACAACAAAATAAAACACCAAACATTTACACAATAACAAAATTTAGACTGACAGGAGATTTTCACACAAGCAATGGAAGCCTCAATAAAATTTAGAAATATGTTTCCTACTGAAAGAGAGAAATTGGATATGGAACATAGTGCAACTTTTCTGTAAAAGTGAGAGTGAAACAGACATTATCCATCAGAGATGAAAAATAATGAATGAAGTAAAATTGAAAGCTCACGTACACACACACACTCAAACAATGGGATAAAAGTTATAAAGAAGTAATTCACATAAGGTAAGTCCAAATTTTCAAAAATCATACACTCAGTCTCATGAGTAATCAAGCTAGTGCAAACTGAAGAAAAATGAGAAAGTATTTTTTTTTTTCTGAGTATTTTAGGAAAAAGAACCAGTCCAATAGTTCTACTTGATGATGAGGTGAATAAATGGGAACTTTGCATATTGCCAGTGGAAATGTAAATTCAGTGCATTGGGAAACTTTTTGACAATGTCTTATAAATTGGATAAGGTATAGTTCTTCTAGGAACAAAGTCTGGACTATTCTGGAGAAATTCTAAGAGATGTGCACAGGCTTATAAAAGCACAAGGATAGTTCTTGTATTTTTTTTTTTTTAACTTTTGGTTTGTTTTGCCATTGCAAAAAATTGGAAGCAACCTAAATATCTGTTTGTAAGTTATAAGGTAAGTAAATATAAACAGTTCAAATGAAGTAACTACAGCTATACATATCAACAGTGATAAATCTCAAAAACCTTTGGTTGAGCACAAAAATGTTAAAAAAAAATCCACTAAAAGTATAATATATACTGTTTATATGTAGAAGCACAGATATTTTAGTTTCTACAACATGAAATAATTGATATACATCAAGTTTAGGCAAGAAGGAAGAGGAAAGACCGTCAGGAGACATCAGCTACATAGATGAAATATTTTCTTTTAAAATGTCACATAAAGTAATTATGATAAAGCGTTAACATTTGTTAAGTTCAGGTTATATTTGATATAGCCTTTATTTTATGTCATGTGTAAACTCTTTTATAATTGAAGATAAATATTTATCACTACTTAAATAAATTTAGAAAGAACTAGAAGTATTTCTCACAGCTGCCATGTGGAGAACACACTGAAGGCTGCTGAAGTTTAGTTACTTGGTGAGTTAGAGGATATTGCAGCCAAGTGAAAAATGAATAAATTAACCCGACAAGGAATACACTGTATCCTTATAATTACACTTCTATGTTTTGCTAACAGAATTTCAAAGTATCATATTGCAACTAAAGGAATTATAACCACAGGCATGATGGAATTAAGGGGAAAACAAAATAGAAGAAAGGAGGACTAGAGAGACATGCTGAAGAAATATAGAGGTGAGAAGGCAGCATGACATCAATCAAAATATAAGAACATCCACACCTAAACATCAGGAGCGAAGGAGAAATGTGTATCTCAAACCTGAAACTGAGTCGTCTGTCCAAGTGGAATCTATTTACGGGAGTGAAACAGCAAGACTTAAAGAAAGGATAATGCATTCAGTGATCCCAGGAAGTTTCCTTTCTTGCTGGAAAATAAATATGAAGGTTTTAAACTTGCTTAAAGATTCTTACTAAAAAATGAACCATTTTTTTGAGACAGAAGGCAGTATATGCTTTTGAAGGTATTTGTGTCAATTTATACCCTTTTCTCTTAAAGTAAATAAGATTTGAAAATTACAATCATCATAATTCATCATCAAGCCTGATCAACAGAAAATAAGCTAAAACTATAATGCAATTTTTCTTCTTTTTATGTGGGGTCAATTGGGTTTGACAAATATTTATTGTACATATGTTATTAATCTGTTACTTATGAGACACTGAGGATTAAGAAATGAGGCTTCTAGTTTAATAGATACTGATCATATGTACTTAGTGCCATCCTTTGCAAATCATATTCAAATGAGAGTAGAGAAATATAAGCAGTAATAAATTCAGAAAATCTTCTCAAACTCTGGTCTAAGTGTGATCAGAGATTTTTATAAATACATGAAAGTGAAAGCGTTAGTTGCTCAGTCATGTCCGACTCTTTGTGATCCCATGGACTGTAGCCCCACCAGGCTCCTCTGTCCATGGGATTCTCCCAGCAAAAATACTGGAGTGGACTGCCATTCCCTTCTCCAGGGATCTTCTCAATCCAGGGATTGAAACTGGGTCTCTCGCATTGCAGGCAGGTTCTTTACTATCTGAGCCACCAGGGAAGCTTATATGAATACTTGAGTGAATTAATAAAAAGGGGATAAAAGCACTCATTGAGTCCCAGAAGGATTCCAAACATGAAAATGAAATAGAGAGACAGCAGGAGCGAGAAATAATGCAAAATTTAGGGTGTGAAATTGCTGAGTGACAATGGAAAATAGTTTGTATCAAATGGTGCTACAAGACTGGCAATGTGCTAATAGCTTACATCCTAAAGATAAACTGAAATTCTTGCTGTAAAGAGACTGAACAATATCTCTGGATAAGAAGGCCCTAAATGTGGTTGGTAGCATCTCAAAACAAAGCTCTTCACCCCTATTTTTATCACAATAATAATATTAAGTTTTTCCATTGGGAAGGTTGTAGAAATGGGGCAAGAGCAGCTAGCCTGTCTTCTAAAGTACCGCATGCCCACCTGACATATTCACAATCTTCAGCCAGCATCCTGCCTTTTCCTGTATGTAGGAGAGGCTGATAAAACATCTTAATAATGCCAACATCACAAAATAGAAGGACTAAGGCAGTGGCACCCCACTCCAGTACTCTTGCCTGGAAAACCCCACGGACGGAGGAGCCTGGTGGGCTCCAGTCCTTGGTGTCGCTAAGAGTCGGGCATGACTGAGCAACTTCGCTTTCACTTTTCACTTTCATGCATTGGAGAAGGACATGGCAACCCAGTCCAGTGTTCTTGCCTGGAGAATCCCAGGGACAGGGGAGCCTGGTGGGCTGCTGTCTATGGGGTTGCACAGAGTCGGACACGACTGAAGTGACTTAGCAGCAGCAGCAGCAAGAAGAATTAACAGATCAATATTAAGATAAAGTGATAAAGTGGCTATTATTAATTAAGACAACTTTGTAGTAATTTTAATTAATGTACTAGGAGAAGTTTGAGAATATATTGCAGCTATAAAATAATACAATGTTATAAAAGAAGAGATATAAAATAAGACACATTTGAAGT
>SJYQ01002043.1:229256-249185 GCA_006410935.1 Redunca redunca
ACTGAAACATGTATACTATCATGTAAGAAATGAATCGCCAGTCTATGTTCGATACAGGATACAGGATGCTTGGGGCTGGTGCATGGGGATGATCCAGAGAGATGATATGGGGTGGGAGGTGGGAGGGGGGTTCAGGAATGGGAACTCATGTACACCCATGGCAGATTCATGTCAGTGTATGGCAAAACCAATACAGTATTGTAAAGTAAAAAAAAAAAAAAAAAAGTACAGTTATTAGCAAAGAAAAAAATAAAAATAAAAAATAAATATAACTATAATATATATATTTGGTGACCAAAAGATAGAAAGTTCACAGGTACACTGTAAAATTCTTACTTTGCCTACAAGGATGACATGTATTTATATTGTCCTTAAACTAGCTTCATTACATCAGGATAAGTTTAGTAATGAAGCACTCTAATGTAGAGTTCCTTGCCCTTCTCATGAGTTACTGATCTCCAGTTCATCCACAGTCAGTTCTAGGTGCAACAGTGGTATCTTCCTGCCTCCACGGCATGGAGCCGAATTGGCAACTGTAAAATGCCCTATTTAGACTAACCCATGTTTTCAGACTGCAGTATGCCATTAAATGTTTAACTAGCAGCTCTCCAGGGGCGGGGGGAAAGCCTCTGATTTGTGTCATTTACCAATTTCTATGGTGTAAATACTACCAACAGGGCTAATTTCAAGCTACCAATACAATATCACTAAACAGAGAAGGTGTGAAAGCAAGGGGCTCTCACAGCCCTGTGAGCTGACTCCACCATGCCACTGCCCAGTGTCATTCTGCAAGCTGCCTTGTATCTGTAACTTAGGTCATATTGTAGCTCCAATCTGATTATAGTCAAGTTTAATTTCTCAAAAGGTTTAAAACCTGGGTTGGCAAGAGGAGTGCTAATTATTTCTTTCCTTTAAACGTCAAAATATATAGAGGTCCAATATATGGGCCATTTCCAATTTACCTTTATGTCTCTTTGAGAAATAGAGTAAATCAAACACACTAAGCACTGAGCAAATAAAACTGAATAGATACATTAGCTTTTGAAATGTTATAGGGATATTTCCATATATGTATATATATGTACGTATGTATATATATCAATATATACATAAATAATAGCATGGTTTGCAACTTTCAAACATGTCAACCTTTTGTTAAAAAATCATTTGGCTGTATTAAACTAAATGAAGACATTTCTCATGCTAAAGCTCTGGGAAATTAAAAATAACAAATATTCTTTTATTACTAGCCTCAAAAATTCCTACTGAAAGCATTTGGATCTTCTTTCTTCAATGATATCTGGTAATCATATTATATATGTAGATTGAGATTGAATACAATACATTTCCAAATAGTTTAATGCTGAAATATTAAGCACAAAATATTGCATATGTATTGTAGAACGTCTCTTCCTTTTGTAAGTAAGCAAGATATCTCCAGAGGACACACTTGTTCAGCTTGAGGTGCAAGGAAGGCATCACAATTGAGAGACTATTTAAATTGCTTACACTTGTTTATACCAGACACAAAAATTACATATGTGGCTATTTAAAAAATTGGTAAACAGCTACTTTGACAAACTGTCGACTTAAATATGCCCCTTTTACAGGTCACAATTACACTGAATTTTAGATGTTGACATTTATGTTTACAATTATTTTCCTCATTCTGATATGTTTGATAAGTTATTTAAACTTTTTTTTCCCCCAAAATAGTAATTACTACCATGAGAAAGTCTTTCTACTTTCTTTGGAGTTTAGTGTGGCAAGAGACTATTAAAAAATTTTTTTTATCCAAATAATAGCTACCAACCACTCTTGAACCTCACATCTGTTAAGAAAAGAGGTGCCATAGGAAGTGGAGGGGCAACTGAGTCAAAGACAAGCAAATACATAACCTTAAATCGGCTACGCAGTTTAACCTCTCAGTTGACTTCTTCTTTCAGGATGCCCAATGACAGCATAATTCAGATTTTCAGTCAACAGAAATTAAAGTACAATGAAACTCCATCATGATGTCGTAAGCAGCATTCAAGAGAGTTATTCGTGTAAAAGGTGGCAGTGATATTACAAGGATAATGAAAAGAATTGGACAATTCTAAATAATTAGACGGTTTAGAATACTATGGCTCTAGCTGTGTGTTCCAAATCTATAAAGTCCAAGCTGGAATTTGGCACCACTACTTCGTCTTAAATGTAGAAGGAGGAAAAATATTTAGTACCAATTCTATTTGGGATCTCTTGTATAGTGACAGAAATTCAGGTATCTCCTGATTAGCTGTCACTTGTCTCGACATCCCCATGGAGAGTGCTGGGAATGATGAATAACATGAATATGAGAACTCTCCTCAATTTTCCTGGCTCCCCAAGGTTGGGGGTGGGGGAAAGTCTCACTCTTGCTTCCATATCCAGCCTCCTCATTAGACTACTTTCCTTAAAAAATGTGGGCTGGGTTAAGAAAACAAACCAATTGTCAATCACTATCATCCAAATTTGTGTTATCACGGGGCATGTAACTGCACAGTTTGATTGTACTCTGTTCTCCAATTCTAGAGTATTGGAATGGACAATCCCACATACCATATTCCTAAGCATGTAGATTTTATATTAAATAAAGAAATGTTAGAGGAAAACAAAAATTAAATTGGTTCCTAAATTATTATTAATCTACCTAATATACTACTTCTCTTGCTCTTTCCTCTCCTTTTCTAAGTTTATTTATATAAAAGTTTCTAAATATATTAATATATCTGTAATAAATAGCTTATCTTCCTTCTGTTCTTCCCTTTACATACTAAACTATTAAGCACCATAAAAATCTCTTGTAAAAAGTCAATTTTGAATTGAAGAAACCCATCCATTTAAAATGCCTGTGAACATTATAAATATCTATCTTTATGATTTGTACAAGTAAATTTGACAGACTGATGTCAAAGAACCAATATACAAAATCTCCAACAGAAATTGAATATTTATATTATTAAAGATCACATTATTAAGAATCATCATTACCAGAGACCACAGTTAACAGAAATAATAAATAAGTATAAAGTTATAAGGAAAGGCTGGAGTGCCGTCTATCAATGGAAAATGGGGGGAAATGTGAACAATCAGAAGCATATCTCTGTCTTATAAAGCTTCTGAAGTTTTCTGTTCTACCAGCTTTCTGTCTACACTTGGGCTCCACTGATGGCTCAGTATAAGTTAGTTTTTTTCCCCAATGCTTTTCTTTTTTTCTAGCATCAGATCTGCAATACCTATTCCCTTATCTGGTTCACTGTCATGGCCCACAAAGGGAATGGAAAAGTTCACAAATATAGGCATATTTCTTATAAAGAAAAAATACTGCCCAAACTTGTCATTAAAATATTATTTTCTAATCAGAATAGCAAAAATAAACAGGTTTATAATAATTACTGTGGCAAGCATATAACCCAAAGTAGGTATTTTATTTAGACAGTTTGGTAGCCATTGCTTGAAAAGAGAACACAGAAAGGTTGCTTGGTCTCAGCATAAGCAGCTGAACTCCTTACATTAATGTTACTGACCTGAGGCATCATGAAATCTTTGTGTGGAAGCATGTGGCACAATAATTTTGGTGAGTAATTTTAAATTAATCAAAATAAAAAATAGCCCTCAGTTCTACCTCCAGGAATTTATCCTATCTGTGTATGCATGTATTTATACATATAATTTAATACTTTCACTTAAGTACTATTTATTACATATGTATATATGTGTAATTCTAAATATATCCCCATCATGTATATGAGCATGCTAATCTAAATATCGCTAGTTAAAGCACTGTTTGCCAGAAACAAGTAAAAGAACAAAAGCAAATTCTCACAAACTGAAAGAAGTAAAGCGAAACAAAAACACAAAACATAATGAAATGTCCATCAATGGGAAATGAGTATACAGAGTGCAGCTGAATAAAACTGATGTTGAAAGTTCTGATGTACTGATATGGCTGACTAAGAAAGATCAAGAAGTTGTATTTTTAAACAAGAACAGAAATACAGAATGGTACATATGGTGGGATTCAGTTTACTATGAAAACCCCCGAGGTAGACTCTAAGTTGGAGATTAATATATGCTTTTTCCATAATCTTAACACAGGAAGTTTTATAATTCTATCACATTTTCCCTTCAGCCTTGGAATAGATTCACTGTTTGACAAAGTAGCAGATGAAGTAATTAGCTTGCTTTTAAAGTCCATGTTGTATATATGGTGAAATAATGCAAATATGCACATATATAAATAACAGAGTCACATTCAACTCTAAATGATGCTAACATGATACAATGTCAGGGGAACAGAGACCAGTGAGTCTAGATTTATACACAGTATATTTATATGCTCACTCCTGAGCATTTGGACACTGAACAGACTACATATTTAAACCTACCTCCCAAGATCCTTTGTTATGCTGAGTTTGCACACATAGCTAAACTCCATAATTCAAAGGAGTTATGTTGGAAATCCTCTGAAAATAATACACTTTTGAAAAAATGAAGGTATATCTGTGAAGGTTTAATAGAAGGATAAACCATTTGTGTTGAGACAGTGGGACTGATAATGTTCTGGGATTTTGGAGTATAAAGAAAAATGTACTTTGAACGTAAAGATATATTTTTGATATATCTTGGCATTTAAATTTTCACCATGTGTATATGTCCTTTTTTTTTTTTAAATCACAACACATCCTTAGAGAAATAAGGTATCTAGAAATAGGACAAAAATAAAAAGATTTAGGAAGGGGCATCTGTAGTCAAGAGTACTGAATGCCATCTATGTGACTTAGGCCTAGGTTTATGATGAATGTGCTTCCATAAATAATTAGAAATCAAATGTACAACCTTACAGATAAAAAGCCAAAATCAATGCAATCATTGAATGTTACTAGTGCTGAGTTTCCCTCTTCAGCCCCTTACTGACAGCCATAATAAGTGATATTTCTCATACTCAGGTGCTTCTCATGGTTGCCTGACTGCTCAAACCACCTCTACTCTCATGTCACTTTATTCTTCAGGTCACATTCTTCTTTATTCTTCAGGTCATGTGACATTTTTCAAAAACGAGAAATTCCTTGGCCTAAACCTCTTCAGTTGCCCCTTCAGTTGCATCATCTAGGTAAATCCTAAACTTTTAAACAAGCCCGTGAATTGTCCCCTAACATACTCCCCTTCTTCTCTCAGTAAAAGAATACTTGAATGTGAACTATGACATACAGTGGTTACCTACCCAATGGAATATAAATGGTATGTTCAACCTCCAGAAAATACCTTTAAGGGAGGAGTTTTTGATCTGCTGCCCTTTCCTCCTTTCTGATGCTTGAAATGTTGACACAATGACTGAAGCAGCCATCTGGGACCACAAAATAGGAGATGGTCATTGAAGATGCACTGGACTGCCTATCTTACACGAGAGATAAATTGATTCCTCACTCCAGCTTAAAATGATTCCTTAAACTCCAGCTATGTGGAGAATTAGCCCTTCAGAGTTAAGTCTGATCAGAATGAGTACAAAACATCCTTTAGGGTTTCATTTCTACCTATCTTTCTAACTTCAGCTCTCATCAATCCTACAACTGCATTCTACATTGAAATTACATCTATCTACCACTCCCCATTATGTCCGCGTATTAGTGTAAGTTGTCCCCTTTGTCTGAAATGTTCTACTCCTACCTCTACTCAGCCTCAATTCCTTTTCATGGGAAGCTAGCCAAGGCACTCAACAGAAGACAAAAACAGTCTCTCCTTGGCCCCTCACTATATAATCTGTTTGACACATAACAGTTGTTTCAGAAAGTTCAGACAAATCTTAGAGCTGAAGAAGTCTTCTTAATCAACCACCCACTCTCACTGGTCTCGGAGGGGAGAAACAGGTAGAAAGAATTTAGAAGAAATACTATGGAGATAAAAATTGAACCTCAAATATCATTATGAATATCCTTACAGAAAGAGAGAATATACTGCATCCAGTGAAAAGGGATATTGTTCTATAATATGTAATAAAAAATAAGAAAGGCCTCTCATATATTAAACACTTTATTACCATGTTTCAAACTCCAGTAAAAAGATTAGAAGATAAAATTCCAGAAAGTAGGATAAAATGGCTGAAATGAAACATAGGAAAGAAATGATAAAAACATTGTAGGATCAATCTGGGGCATTTTATAATCAGCTTCTAAGAATTATCAGAAAGAGAGAAGAAAGATTGTAGAGAGAGAATTATCAAAAACAATATGTGAGTATATCTTAAAACAGTAAATTATACTCAGTAAATACTCACTGAACTATGCATATAGTCATTTTTATCTCATGTAAAGCCAGTCATAATCATTGGCCACAAACTACTAGTAGGCCAAAAAATTTGGTCAGAGCCAAATGAACTTTTTGGCCAACTCAATACATGCCAGAATGTAATTCTAGGCACTGGAAAGAAGAGATGAGTAAGACAATGTTTCTGCTTTTCATGATCTTATTCTATTAAAGAAGAAAGATATAAAAAATCATAACTACAATATGATGACATAAGAAACATTTAGAAGACCTCGTCTCAGGAGTCCCAGGTGGCTCAGCGGTAAAGAATCCACCTGCCAATGCAGAAGCGGCAGGAGACACGAGTTCGATCCCTGGGTTGGAAGATCAGTGAGAGGAGAAAATGGCAACCCACCCCAGTATTCTTGCCGGGATAATCCCATGGACAGAGGAGCCTGGTGGGCTAGCGGCATGGAGTTGCAGAGTTGGACATGACAGAGCTACTGAGTGTGCATGGAAGAATTTTATAGAAAAGTGTAGAAGGAATACATAGCCCATCCAAGTTGGAATTTCACAACATAATATATATGTGTTACGTTTATGAGTTAATACAGTGCTATTCCTTATAGTTTATTTTGAATCATTTCCCATAAAATGTATTTTGGTATTTAATGTTAAAAAAACTTTATAATTTATGTAATTCAAATGTAATTGAGCAAAACCAAGTAATTCCATTGCTTTTTAAATTCTGTAACATATATACAGATAAACATAAAAACCCTAGTAGAGGTCAAAAGTTTTTTTCAAAGTGAACACAGCCAGGTGACTAACACAGAGACCAAGAATCTGAATATTCAGTTCAGTCAGTTCAGTTGCTCAGATGTGTCTGACTCTTTGCGACCCAATGGACTGCAGCATGCCAGGGTTCCCTGTTTATCACCAACTCTGGAGTTTACCCAAACTCATGTCTATTGAGTGGTGACGCCATCCAGCCATTTCATCCTCTGTCGTCCCCTTTTCCTTCTGCCTTTAATCTTTCCCAGCATCTGGGTCTTTTCAAGTGAGTCACCTCTTTGCATCAGGTGACCAAAGTATGGGAGTTTCAGCTTCAACATCAGTCCTTCCAATGAACACTCAGGACCGATCACTTTTAGGATGGACAGGTTGGATTTCCTTGCAGTCCAAGGGACACTCAAGAGTCTTCTCCAACACCACAGTTCAAAAGCATCAATTCTTCGGTGCTCAGCCTTCTTCACAGTCCAACTCTCACATCCATACATGACAACTGGAAAAACCACAGCCTTGACTAGACGGACCTTTGTTGGCAAAGTAATGTCTCTGCTTTTGAATATGCTGTCTAGGTTGGTCATAACTTTTCTTCCAAGGAGTAAGCATCTTTTAATTTCATGGCTGCACTCACCAAATGCATTGATTTTGGAGCACCCAAAAATAAAGTCAACCACTGTTTCCACTGTTTCCCCATCTATTTCCCATGAAGTGATGGAACCAGATGCCATGATCTGAGTTTTCTGAATGTTGTATTTTAAGCCAACTTTTTCACTCTCCTCTTTCACTTTCATCAAAAGGCTCTTTTGTTCTTCTTCACTTTCTGCCATAAGGGTGGTGTCATCTGCATAGCTGAGGTTATTAATATTTCTCCTGACAATCTTGATTCCAGCTTCTGCTTCATTCAGCNTCCTTATTTGGAACCAGTCTGTTGTTCCATGTCCAGTTCTAACTGTTGCTTCCTGACCTGCATACAGATTTCTCAAGAGGCAAGTCAGGTGGTCTGGTATTTTCATCTCTTTAAGAATTTTCCACAGTTTATTGTTATCCACACAGTCAAAGGCTTTGGCATAGTCAATAAAGCAGAAATAGATGTTTTTCTGAAACTTTCTTGCTTTCCTGATGATACAGTGGATGTTGGCAATTTTATCTCTGGTTCCTCTGCCTTTTCTAAAACCAGCTTGAACATCTGGATGTTTACAGTTCATGAACTGTTGAAGCCTGGTTTGCAGGATTTTGAGCGTTACTTTGCTAGTGTGTGAGATGAGGGTAATTGTGCAGTAGTTTGAGCATTCTTTGGCATTGCTTTTCTTTGGGATTGGAATGAAAACTGACCTTTTCCAGTCCCGTGGCCACTGCTGAGTTTTCCAAATTTGCTGGCATATTGAGTGAAGCACTTACACAGTATAATCTTTTAGGATTTGAAATAGCTCAACTGGAATTCCAACACCTCCACCAGCTTTGTTCGTAGTGATGCTTCCTAAGGCCTACTTGACTTCACATTGCAGGATGTCTGGCTCTAGGTGCGTGATCACACCACCGTGATTATCTGGGTCATGAAGATCTTCTCGGTATAGTTCTTCTGTGTATTCTTAACACCTCTTCTTAATATCATCTGCTTCTGTTAGGTCCATATGATTTCTGTCCTTTATTGAGCTCATCTTTGCATGGTATGTTTCCCTTGCATCTCTAATTTTCTTGAAGAGATCTCTAGTCTTTCCCATTCTATTGTTATCCTCTATTTCTTTGCACTGATCACTGAGGTAGACTTTCTCATCTAACCCTGCTATTCTTTGAAACTCTGCATTCAGTTGCTTATATCTTTCTTTTTCTCCTTTGCCTTTCACTTCTCTTCTTTTCCCAGCTATTTGTAAGGCCTCCTCAGAGGGCCATTTTACTTTTTTGCATTTCTTTTTCTTGGGGATGGTCTTTATCCCTGGCTCCTGAACAATGTCACGAACTTCCGTCCATAGTTCATCAGGCACTCTATCAGATCTGGTCCCTTAAATCTATTTCTCACTTCCACTGTATAATTATAAGGGATTTGATTTAGGTCATACCTGAATGGTCTAGTGGTTTTCCCTACTTTCTTCAATTTAAGTGATAACCAGCACCCGAAACATCTTTGGGCCCCTTCTAGTCACTGCCCTCTTTCAAGGGGAATGACTTCCCTGACATCTAGTAGCATGGATTAGTTTTACTATCTTTGAACTTCATAAAAATGGTATCATATCCCATATGTACTCTTGGATCCAGCTGCTTTGGCTGAATATTATATGATAAGATATTTCTACATTGTTGGATATACAGCTTTATTTTTAATAAAGCTTTATTATAAATAATATTTTTAGATTTACTGTATATTTGAGAAAAAAATGCAGAGAGTTTTAGTCTGATTTTCCCTGTTATCAGAATCTTATACTAGCATGGAGTATTTGCCACAATTAACAAACCAACACCGTCCCACTGTTGACTAAACCTTTGCTGTTATTATTGTTTAGTTACTAAGCTGCATCTAACTCTTAGCGACCCCATGGACTGTAGGCTCCTCTGTCCATGGGATTTCCCACCCAAGAATACTAAGAATGATCTCCTTCTCCAGGGGAACTTTCTGATCTACAGATTGAACCCGTGTCTCCCGCATTGGTAAGTGGGCTCTTTACCACTGAACCTTCAGGAAAGCCTGTTAACTAAAGCTTATATTTACTGAAATTTTCTCAGTTTTTCCATTATGTTTCTTCTGTTCCAGGGTCTTGTCTAAGACCCCACATCATATACAATCATCATGTCTCTTTAGGCTTTCTTTGTTGTTCCAATTTCTCAGATTTTTCTTTTTTTTTCCCTCATGAACTTGAGAGTTTTAAGGATTATTAGTCGCCACCATGGCACCCCACTCCAGCACTCTTGCCTGGAAACTCCCATGGACGGAGGAGCCTGCTAGGCTGCAGTCCATGGGGTCGCTAAGAGTCGGATAAGACTGAGCAACTTCCCTTTCACTTTTCACTTTCATGCATTGGAGAAGGAAATGGCAACCCACTCCAGTGTTCTTGCCTGGAGAATCCCAGGGACGGGGGAGCCTGGTGGGCTGCCGTCTATGGGGTCGCACAGAGTCGGACACGACTGAAGCAACTTAGCAGCAGCAGCAGTCGGATAGGATTTATCTGATGTTTTTCTCATGGTTAGTCTGAGGAAATGTAATTTCAGGGAGAAGACTGAAGAGGTAAAGTGCCCACTGTCATCACATGATACAAAGGGCATTTAATGCCAATATGATTTATCACTGTTGCTGTTAATCTGAATCACTTTGTTTTAGGTAGTGTTTCTGATTTCCCCACCGCAAAGTTACCCGTTTATTTCCACCCCCCCTCACTTTCATATTACGAAGAAAGTAATACATATGAGAAAATAACAGGCTTATTTAACACAACATGACAGGCTATGACTCCAAAACACAGCATTTTAACTAATATACTATATAGAAACCTACAAGAAAATCACATTTACCACAGATCCAATGTATGACATCCATGTAGAGTATCAGTCCAAAAAACACAGACATACGATAAATGTGTTTTTCTTACAGAATCATCTAAATTTTAAAAGTAGTTAATTAACTTGATCTTTAGATCAGCATGCACCTATAGAAACAGTCTTCGACTGAGCTGATATAAGGCCAAGTGAAGGAACTAGACAATAACTATACAGTTCACATAAAGATCATCCGAAGATCAGGGTTAGTAAAATTTTGGATGACTCTTTTCCCTTTTCATTCTTTTTACACATGTATACCTAATTACAGATTTTCTAAAGAAAATTTCCAAAAATACACAGCATATCATATTAAAAGTTGATATTACAGAAGAAAATACAGAAGAATGCTGAGGGAATTTATTCATGGAAGATTAGAGCAGATCACACCATTTAATGTATTAAGGAATACCTCATTAAGAACATAACAAATAAGTTGTTGCTATCTAAGAAGACAAAATTTCTAAGGCCAGTGGGACATATGCCTGAAGAAAAATATTAACTTTCTTTAGTTTAATGAGTAAAACTTTCTATTACCCTGACAACTCAGAAAGCAACATACTATATTTTCAATATACTATACTGTAAATTATAAATACCCTCAACTCTTAAATGCCATTCAGTAATTTAAATTATTTTCCCAGTGGCCGGTGGCTGAAGTTACATTTGTTCATTTTATGTTTAAACCCACTTTTCCGTCTCCTTTTTGAACTGAGGTAAAAATAAGACACTGGATAACTCATATCTCCTGTACACTCAGTAGTAATAGAAACAATAGTGATCTTCAAACACAGATTCTGCTCTCATCACTCAGCCCTGAGGCAAAATGACTCTTGATCTTCATGCTAACTTTGAAGATGTGGTCTGCCCTGACTGTTATACACCCCAAATCTGAATAATCAATTTAAATCAGCAAGAAATACACTGAAACCTTCCTAGAGAACTTATGCTATTAAAGTTTAATCAACTTAAAACTGATATTCATACTAAACTTCAAAAGAGTAGGAGAAAACTATGTTGAGCTAGAGCTAAAATGTTCCCCAGGCAGCATTTTCTCTACACGATCCAGTGGTGTGCTGGGAGTCAGTTCATACTGGCTTATGAGAAGCACTTGCTAAATATTTTGGAATTTGTGAACCTATTGTAAAACACAGACACTATTAAAAATTATTCTGTAAAATGACAATTAATCATACTAAAAATAAAGGTAAAAACTATTCAAAACTCTTCAATCATAGCTGTGCTATTATTATAACTTTGTAGTCATTTACATCTATTGTGTGTGGCAAAAGTTCTACGTAACACACAACTGTACGCTGCTATGCATCTTTTCCCAGTTCCACATTCAGTAACATCGAGTTAGTAGCCTGAAGTAAGTCATCGTGGGAGTATTTAAACCATGAAAATTAGAAAATAAGCAAATGTCATAAACAAGAGTTTTGCTTCCCCATCTCAGAGAACTGGCTGTTAAACATTCATCGGCACACCACCAACCAATCACATATTTAACTCTCCCCCAACCTTGCTAATTCTCTCTGCACTCCTTTCTTCAAATTTCTTAGTGTTCATTGTCTTTAAAGATATTTGTTTTGGGTAAACTTTCAGCTTTGTACATAATACTCATTCCTTTGAAAATAATAAATATTTTTATTCTTTTAAGAGAAAAGTAGAAAATCAATGTCATTCCCCAAAATCATTTATCAGTGTGAGACTGTCTCTGTGAATTTCAACTTTACAAATTGTTAACGTAAAGAAAGGTATGAGAGCTTACTGTTGGTAGACAGAAGTGGGTTTAATCCATCTTACTACTTACTATGCTGGGAATATAACCTAAGCTTGAATTCTTGCTTCCTAAAAAAATGTGGTAATATCCAATGTTACAGAGTTTTTTTGAACAGCATCATGAGATGATATATGTGAAGTTATCATAGATGCTTAGTAAATGTAAGCTATCTTATAGTGCTCACACAGGCTTGGCAACATATTAACACATGTGAAAATAGAAGCTATGATTCAAAAATAGTTAACACGTGCAAGGTAGATTAACGTTTTCTAAATTGTTTGTATATTTATACTGAGTATTAGCAAACCAAATCTCAGAGGAGTTCCACATATAAGAAGCCAATATATATGGCTTCTCTGGTGGCTCAGATGGTAAAGAATCTGCCTGCAATGTGGGAGAACCAGGTTCGATCCCGGGGGTCAGGAAGATCCCCTGGAGAAGGGAATGGCTACCCACTTCAGTATTCTTGCCTGGAGAATTCCATGGACAGAAGAGCCTGGCGGGCTACAATCCTTGGGTTCCAAAGAGTTGAACAGGACTAAGCAACAAATACTTGCACTTTGCTTTCATTTGTCTGTCTATCTATCTATCTATCTATCTAGCAGCATTCCTAAAAGTTCTCATATTTCTCTTGATTTTCCAGTTTCAGTAAATTGCTAACCCATTCCTCTCCAAAGTACTGTATCTAATAGTGTAATGAGTTCTCTCAGTTTTACCTGTGTCATGTGACTAAATATGTATTTACTGCTGTTTCATTTCTCTGGTAGTACCTAAGTCAGGATCTCAGTACTTCTCTACAAACAAAAGTGTGTAACCTGGAAATTTCCTCATAGCACCTGTAAATGTCAGTTGTTTCTAAGGTACTTTAGGAAATGATATTGAGATGAAGCATGACACTTGGATGATTTTACAAAGGCCCACAACATATCTAAGCTATATAGAATTTATTTTATTTTTTTAATTTTTAACTTTAGTTTACTTTACATTACTGTATTGGTTTTGCCAAACATTGACATGAATTCACCACGAGTGTACAAGCGTTCCCAAACATGAATCCCCTCCCACCTCCCACCCCATGCCCTCCCTCTGGATCCTCTCCTTACACCAGTCCCAAGCATCCTGCATTCTGCATCTGATATCATCTGGCGATTCGTTTCTTACTTGATAGTATACATGTTGCAATGCCATTCTCCCATCTCATATAGAATTTAAAATAATGGTAAGTTTTTAAAAAGGGTTCAGAAGTCAGCCAAAAGCAATTATAGATTATACACTTATCTATGGATAACTCTTTTAGAAACAAATTATTATTAAAGAAATAGCCTGAAGGGTGGCATTATAGTGGATGTCAGTAAGTTAAAGCTTCACGATTAAAGGAATTAGTCAAATGCAGTCTGTCAAGCCACACACCAAAAATAGATGAGCTTACATTTTTGGTATAAGTGATTAATTATACTAAAGTGCAATTACACAAAGAAAAATTTCTTGGCAGGGAATTATTACTTACAAGTATTAATATACATTAATTATATCTGGGAATTTCCAATCTCAGTTCAGTTCAGGCGCTCAGTTGTGTCTGACTCTGCAACCCCATGAACCACAGCATGCCAGGCCTCCCTGTCCATCATCAACTCTCAGAGTTTACCCAAACTCATTTCCATTGAGTCAGTGATGCCATTTAACCATCTCATCCTCTGTCGTCCCCTTCTCCTCCTGCCTTCAATCTTTCCCAGCATCAAGGTCTTTTCAGATGAGTCAGCTTTTCACATGAGGTGGCCAAAATATTGGAGTTTCAGCTTCAACATCAGTCCTTCCAATGAACACCTAGGACTGATTTCCTTTAGGATGGACTGGTTGGATCTCCTTGCAGTCGAAGGGACTCTCAAGAGTCTTCTCCAACCCCACAGTTCAAAAGCATCAATTCTTTTGCGCTCAGCTTTCTTGGCAGGGACTGATACTTATTGCCCAAATATAAAGTGACTCTGTTTATGAATTCTTTTTTAAAGTATCTCTTTGAAAATGAAGTAGATCATATATCTGTAATCTTTTAGCTGTCATCTGCTTGAAGACTAGAAAACATCACAAAGTTCTTTTGTATCCTATAAATGCATCAACTGGACAACAGTTGAATAAGAGGGGGTAAAACATGTCAATATAGTCAGTATTTCTTTCTTAAAACTTCTCATCCCATGCGTTTTCTGTCAGGATTTTATTCTAATTCTTTCCTTAATCTTAACTTCATTTGAGGTTAATATGAATTATTTATAGTTTATTTCAGAAAGTATTTAATATAAATTTTATTATTGTTACTGTCATTCTATAAAATTCCCATGGCTGAATATCTCCTATTATGGCAGCTTCAGGGACCTGAAACTGTCATCCACCTAGAGATTCACTGCCTTTTCTTGCCACAACATGCTACCCCTATTCTCTGTAAACAAAACAAAGCAAAATATAATGCCTGCTCCCTGGTGGCTCAATGGTAAAGAATTCTCCTGTAATACAGGAAATGTGGGTTTGATCCCAGGTCAGGAAGATCCCCTGGAGAAGGAAATGGCAACCAACTCCAGTATTCTTCCATGGGAAATCCCATGGACAGAGGAACCTGGCAGGCTACAATCAATGGGGTTGCAAAGAGTTGGACATGACTTAGCAGCTAAACAACAATTCTGTTGTCGTGTTTCTCTTGGTCTTTTCACTGCTAATTCATTTTTGTGTTACTTACATTTGAATAAGCCATTTCAATTCTCATCTGTAACATTACTAGATATACATTTAATTATAATTTTGTTCCTCAGGAGCTCAAATCAAAGTTTTAACCACTTCTCAACTGTTGATACGGCCTCTGGTCAGCAGTCTCATACTTATTCTTCTCCTCATGTCATCAATCTAATATATCATTGCCAAGCTTCTCTTCTAAAAGCAGCTCTTACTGCATCACCTTCCATATCTGAAACACTGAATTCATCTCAATGACTGCTAATCGCATCCATGCATTTCACACTCTGTGCATCATCCCAGAGGTTTCTCACCCTTCTGCTATACATGAACTAAGCTTCAAACAGCTGTCTGAGCTTCCTTGACTTACAAATTTGCTAATGATGTGGCCTTTACCTGGACTGTCCTCCTCTTGCACGCTATAAAATTCTCCAAACTCTCCAAGCCTATGTATTCATTCTTTGATTCATCTAGCAAAGAGGGATACATTGATGACTAAGATGATCATTTTTCCTATCCTTATGAAGTTCCAGTATGGAGGTAACAAAAGAAAAATTTAAAAAGATCTTACATATAAGTGGCTGCAATTGTGAGAAGTGCCAAGATGGAAAAGTTAATGGTACTATTTTCTAAAAATGAATAAACAACACAACCGGAACTTTTTTGACATTTTCTTTATCCCTTACAACCACAAAGATTAACAATCATTCCATATTTATCACTCTCTGGTCTATAATATACTTATTTACAATCTGAACTTATCCTCTTATTTGGGGGATTTTAAGTAACTCCCAAAACATCTATTCCTCTTAGATAAGTAATCTAAATCAGTTATTGTCCCTCCACTGGACAGTAAGACATAAAAGTGGAGACTACTGGGCTGTTTCCAGGAAAAAATGTCCTCTGTCTTAAGAAACATAACCATAAGATTACACGGTATGTTTTCCTTCTTCTGGTCATTGATATTCAAGTTGTAATGCCTGGAAGTACAGCAGATAGTTAGTTACCAGAATGAGTTCAATACCACAACCAGGGATGACACAGTGGTGCAATAAAGGAAGATTGGCTCTTGATGATATCACCAGGCAGCTGAATGAATCATTTCTGTGGTACCCACAGACAGACCTATCTAAAAACTTGTTATTAAGTGACTTTCAAATTTCCCTTTCTGTTTAAGCCAGCAATATGCAGCAAATAGTGACATATTACAATACTAGACTATAAACATGCTGAGAATGGAGACTGGTGTCATTTTTTGCTGATAATAGCTGGTCAAAAATAGTAGCTGGGAAAATTAAAGTTGGATTTCAACTAAAGTATTTTTCATGTATATTCTATCTCTGTGCATATATGTGTGTGTGTCCAGGTTGTTAAGGACTACATCATTAGGTTTAAAGTCTCAGCTCAATTAGAATGTGTTTCCTGTGATGCTATAACACACAGGTTGAACACCTACGATGATATAAAAAGACAAAGAGAAAAAGTACTCCTATTTGTTAATCTTATTCTTTAGTAAAGAAAGGATTCGTGTCTTGTCTCCATAACAGGCCATAAACACAGTCAAGTAATTTACAATTTTAAACAAAAAAGGTCTAAGTGTCAGAGAAGTTGAAAATATTGAAAACTCTCCAGAGATGATAAGACATATGAACACTGGCAAGGCACGAAATCGGAAGAGAGCTACAGGGATACATATGTGATTTTAGTCAACAGCTGGCTTTGGATGAATAGGTTGTTGAGATGAATCTTTTTTACTGTAAATGAAAGTCAGGGAAGAAGGCTTTCTAACAAAGGTCTCATTTCAAGTAATATAAATTACCATATGGCTTATGAACTCAGAGTATAAACCAATAGAACCAGTAACTTATTTCACTATATGAAATGCCCTCAATGGCAACGTTCTAGCTGAGAAATACAGGCATCATCCATTACTCAAAGAAACAAACAGGAATGACTTTTCAAATGCCAGGTCAGATGAAGAATGTGACTATACACCATAAAGAATGAGGTAGGCCTGGCTCTCAGCTCAAAAGTTTATGAAATATTTGATCCAAGAGACAACATTAGATGAGAATATAAATGTGATTCAATTTTCTGTCGACTCAGGTGTAAATGAAACAGCAGGATGTCAGATATTCCAGAGAGCCCTGCCTGCACTCCCTGGGTGCATTACCCTGTACATCTATCTGCCTTATACATCTTTAACTCCCATCAGGCTCTTTTATTAAGAACATGAGCAAGATTAAACATCATTTGTTATAATATCAGCGTTTGACATTTCCCAAGCTTCTTATTCTTAAGAATACTCGAACACTGCATTTTGCCTCTTTCCCACAGCAGCCCCACTAACATATCAGAACTCTACAGAGGACCAATAGTCTATATACTGGAGTCAAATAAAAATAATAGCCAATGTTTATTAAGTGGATTCCATGTGCCCAGAATTAAACCAAGCACTTAATGTACATTATCTCCATGAATACGCATTATAAGACAGTTATTATCATCTCTATTCCCCAGAAGTGGAAATTGGAGATTAGAGAAGTTAATAGCTGTCACACACAGCTAGGAAGAGAATATGTAGCTTTGGAATCCAGGTCTCTGGGTTCTACGGCTTTGGCTAAAATGCTTTAGCCCTAAGGATACCTCCTCCTCCACCTCCCAATGATGGTCAGTTGCAAAGGATCTCTGCAGTGCAGGAGATACAGGCTCAATCCCTGGATGGAGAAGATCCCCTTGGAGCGGGAAATGGCAAGCTACTCCTAATTCTCTTGCCTGGAAAATTCCATAGACAGAGGAGCCCAGTGCAGGCCAATGGGTCACAAAAAGGTGGACGTGACTAAACACACAGCGCAAGAATGCCCTCACCCTCAACTTCATCCAGATTTACTGAAGCCCTATTTAGAAAAGGGTTTCAGTTAAGCCCCCTGCAATTCTTAGGTTGGGAAGACTTGGGTTCAATCCTGAGGCTGGAAAGATCCCCTGGAGGACAGCATGACAACCTACTCCAGTATTCTTGCCTGGAGCATCCCTATGGATAGAGAAGCCTGGTGAGCTACAGTCCATGGGGTCACAAAGAGTCAGACATGACTGAGCAACTAAGCACACATATCTGGAAAAGAGATCACCTGCTTAGCTTACAGTGAAGAAACACTGGTGGCTGACAGGACTAAGCCTGGTTAGTGAATGTGCTGTCCCCACTGTCCAGGTGAGAAATAGCAACAGCTTGAAGGATCAAAGGAAAGGATAAACAGTAGACAAGTTTGGGAGGTAGCACAGGCAAGGCGTGCTGAATTAGGAGATGTGGAGGAAAGAAAATTAGGGAAGGCACCGGCTTTTCGTTCTGGGGAAACAGGCGGCCAATATGAGACTTACATAAGAGGGAAGGACTGAGGTGGTCGGGGACAGGAAGGGTAGAGAACCAGATGGACACATATTTGACATATTGGCTTAGAGGTTCTGGGCATAACCCTTTAAATATGATCAATATGCAAAAGGACATCATCCCTGAGGTCAGGATAAAAACCACCCTGTGGCTCAGATGAATTCTCTCATCAGATCTGTGAGGGAGAGTGAAGCTACAGATGGATGATGTGTCCCTGGCATGTTTTCCAAGAGAAAACAGTTCTCCAGAGAGAACAGTGACACTTTCTTATACTTGCTGTTTTTATTTGAAAGGATGAAAGTCAATTAAAGCAGAAGCAAGCTTCAAGTGTTCCTACATGGCCAGAGGCACGTGGATGGATGTCGTTTTCCACTCTCAAGGCGTGCATAGTGGTCCCATGCAGAATCACTGCTTGAGCATCATTCCCCATGCCATTCAGGGCAGTGTGACACTGTGACAATGCCACCTGGATGTGGGGTGCTCCTCTCCCAAGCATAGAAGACCTGGAGAACTCAGGAGGGGAAAAAAAACATTTTTTTCTCTCTTTCGCATATATTTTTCAAGAAGTACAGAGTACTTATACGTATGTCTCTTGCTGCTCATCTAACTGTATTATAATTATTAGTTTTGTCTCTCTCAGTCATTAATCTTTTAGCTCCACCAGACGAGGTACTGTAACGTTTTTAATGGTTGAGTCTGTGGCCTCACACACATAGGCCTCAATAAACATTTGGTGAATGAATGAACTGAGGAGCTTGTTTGCATACAGAGAAGACAGGTCATATTCTGCTCAGCCTCGGTCTAATTTTAAACTAGAGGAAAGTTCTGTTTAGCTCCCTCACTCTCAGTGGCTGTCTGCTTTTGTTTGTTGCTACCTTCTTGCTCCCTTCCCACCTCTACCACTACTCTGTTCCTCCGGCTGCCAAGGCACTGGCCTTGCAATGGCCTCTTTTTTAAAAAAAAATTAGGCAATGGCTATTTCTCTTATTCGCTGCCTCAAGGCTCTGCAGGAAGTCTGCCAAATCACTGAGAGCCAATTCATAGACAGAAAATTCTCAGGATGGCAATCTGAAAACAGCCTAACCAGTAAGCTGCTGCTGCTAAGTCACTTCAGTCGTGTCCAACTCTGTGCGACCCCATAGATGGCAGCCCACCAGGTTCCCCTGTCCCTGGGATTCTCCAGGCAAGAACACTGGAGTGGGTTGACATTTCCTTCTCAAATGCAGGAAAGTAAAAAGTGAAAGTGAAGTCGCTCAGTCGTGTCCAACCCCCAGCGACCTCATGGACTGCAGCCTTCCAGGCTCCTCCGTCCATGGGATTTTCCAGGCAAGAGTACTGGAGTGAGGTGCCATTGTCTTCTCCCGGTTAAAGCCCAGTAGTAGTTTTACGGGTGAAAGATTCAGGGAGAAGAACAGAGGAGATGAGCTGTGTTTTGTGATGTTTTGCCTTGGTATTTTTTTCTTGA
>SJYQ01002043.1:250284-261315 GCA_006410935.1 Redunca redunca
AATAAAAATATATTAATTGAATCCAAAATCATAACTAAAGCTTATATTGATTAAAAGTTCATCATGTATAAAATGGCTAAGCACCAAAAAATAAGTTACTTACTAATGATAAATGTCATTCATTGCTTGTTTTGAGTTAGTTGGAAGCACAGATGTTGAATTAAATCACTAGATAGTGAAGTTTGAAATAAAATCTTATTTTCCAATAACAACGAAGCAAGAGTTATAATGATTTTAGAACTCCTTGAACAGAACTACATGGGTAAGATCTTGGCTTTAATCCAATGAAACACAAGCCACATTGCCTCTGAAATAACATCTTTGATTAGGATTGAAGCATTTGCCACTGATCAAATAGTCCACTATATGGGGGTCATTATTATAAAATGAATGAAAGCTTGCCCCTTTCTTACTAATCAGATAGAGAGATAGGAAGATAGATAGAGGCAGAGTTATTTCTATGATAAATTTTATACCACAGATTCCGTATATTTTGGGGATGTGTGTTGGATGTGTATATTGGAGAGAGTATGTGTGTATATGAGTGTGTGTGTGTGTACATGAAGCCAGAGACAGTTCAGAGCAGTAGTTCACAGTTAGATTGCGGAGTCAGACTGCAGATGCAATGGTTGCTAGTCCCAGCTTCACTGTCTCCTAGCTACACAACTTTGAGAAGGAGCCTGACCTCTCAGCAAACCTTGTCTTTATGTGGGATTTTAAGAGAATTTCATGGACTTGTTGGAATTAAATGAGGACTTAAACAGAAAGTCCTGGAACAGTGCCTGGTTCACAGTTTTATCTTTTACTGATTACCATTATGATATTCTTCTAACTTCTCTGTCATAAAATTTCCTAAAAATATTGGGTCAAATACAGTGTTCAGACAGCTTTTTCATATATATGTGTTTGAAAATAACACATTGCTAATAAATTTATGGATGACTTTGGTAAAATAACCTGTCTGTTATGCTATTTCTATATTAAATATTTCTATATTTTAAGAGAGTTACTATGCTGCCTACTAACACTGGAGGAGGAGTTAATGAATGATTAATGAATCAGGCTAAAATTTCTAAGAAAGAGGATGACATAATATTATTACAGTATCTCAGGTTTTTCCTTTTTTTTTTTTTGCCTCTATGTGTTACTTTGCATTCATTTCAAAGCAAGCCAACAACAAAACTGCTAAATCAGAGTTTCTTTTGAGAGAGTTCATTTTTAAAAGCATGTGGGATAGAAACAGTTGAAAGCAGAAAAAGAAAAACTACAGGATGACATAAAGGCAGAGAAAGTAGATTCATCTAATAGGAAGAAAAGCCAGAAAAAAGCAACACTCAAACGGTAAACTGCTTTCCTTCAAATCTATTTCTTTTCATGCTCAGTTGAAAAGGAGTATTCCAGGTTATTATTACATCAATCAGTTCAGTCACTCAGTCGTGTCCGACTCTTTCCGACCCTGTGGACTGCAGCATGATAGGCCTCCCTGTCCATCACCAGCTCCTGGAGTTTACTCAGACTCATGCCCATTGAGTTGGTGAAGCCATCCAACCGTCTCATCCTCTGTCGTCCCCTTCTCCTCCCACCTTCAGTCTTTCCCAGCGTCAAAGTCTTTTCAAATGAGTCAGCTTACATATGTACATATAAAACTAGGGCTCTGAATTTGCCCCAGAATCATCAGTTTTAAAATATCTGCTCTTACTTTATTATGGTGATATATAAAGGATATACAAAGATGAGGTCTTTTTCATTTGGAATCTAGTAAATCCCCTGTGAAATTTTATGTTTTAAATAAATCTTCATCATCTGCCTATTCTATTGTCATTTGCTTCTTCATTTAATGTTTGGATGAGTCAAATCCAAACATTAAATATCTGTGTATTTGTGGGTAAACACTGACCATTAGGAAAACCATAGTTAAACAACGGGAGGGGATGGGAGACTTCTCTTTGTCACAATACATCAGAGTAGATGGACTAGAAAACCTGAAACTTCTCTAAAACATACATTCAGATTTGCTCAAAAAGAAAAGGGACTATCCAGGTGCCAGAAATAGAAAAGTAAGCCAATGCGCACTGGCACAGAAACAAACCCTTTGCAAGGTGACTGTCTAAGCCATCCAGTGGTCTGGGGCTTGGCGCCCACAGAGATCACAGATTATGAGACAGTGGCACCTGCATCAGAGCAGGATCTGAGAAGAGCTGAACTCTGCAAAGAGGCAGGCGAGAAAAAATAACCATCTCCTTAAAAGTAGGAGACAGGGGCATGCTTCTGAACCACAGGACAAGGGAAACAAAGTGGTCTTTTTGGTAACTTTTAAAACACTTTGCCTGGGTTTGGGATTTAAACCTATAGCATCTGAACAACACGGTAGTCCCAAACCAGGGAATTATAAAAGCCTGTCCAGAAGTGGGGCTTTCCTTGTGGCTCAGATGGTAAAGAATCTTTCTGCAATACAGGAGACTGGTCAGGACGATCCCCTGGAGACAGGAAGGGCTACCCACTCCCGTATTCTTGCCCGGAGAATCCCATGGATAGAGAAGCCTAGCGGGCAACAGTCCACGGGGTCACAAAGAGCTGAAGTCACGCCTGAAGTGACTCAGCAGATGTCTAGCAGTGAGCTAGTGATAGCACAGAAGCCTCTGGAAAAAAAATAGAGGTCAGTCAGACCATAGGAGATTTTAACTAAAGATTTAGATGACTTTATAGTAAAAAAGTGACAAAGTACATAAAGAAACAAACCACTAAAACTGAGAGCACAGAGCACACCAGCAGGATTAGAAACCCAAACACTTGATATTAATAACAAAAGATAAACGGTGAGGGACTCCCCCTCAGGTTCAGTAGTTACGACTATGCTCCCAATGTAAGGTACACAGCTTTGATCTGCGGTAGCAGGAGCCTGGTGGGCTGCTGTCCATAGGGTTGCAGAGAGTTGGACACGACTGAAGCGACTTTGCATGCACGCATGCATTAGAGAAGGAAATGGCAACCCACTCCAGTATTCTTGCCTGGAGAATCCCAGGGGCGGAGGAGCCTGGTCGGCTGCCTTCTTTGGGGTCGCACAGAGTCGAGTACAACTGAAGTGACTTAGCAGCAGCAGCAGCAGCAGAACTAAGATCCCTCATGTCATGAGAACAGCCAAAATAAAAATAAATAAAATTCTAAAAGGTAAATTATGAAATAAACACATTTAAAGTTACTAAATAATTAAAAAATAAACTTACAATAAAATAATGCATATAAATATAAGCTTATAAGCAAATTAAATATCAAATTAAACACAGTTAATGAGGAAAACCCCAATACACTGGCAACCTGATGCGAAGAGCTGACTCATTGGAAAAGATCCTGATGCTAGGAAAGATTGAGAACCAGAGGAGAAGTGGGTGAGAGAGGATGAGATAGTTAAATAGCATCACTGAGTCAATGGGCATGAATTTGAGCAAACTCCAGGAGATAGCAGAGGACAGAGGAACCTGGAGGGGTGCAGTCCATAGAGACAAGAAGAGTTCGACACACATTAGCAACAAAATAACAGCAATGAGGAAAACAGTTAACTAGAGAAATACAGGAAGGGACAAAGCAGAAAAATGTAAAGATTTTTAAAACATTAAAAATTTAAGAGATGTAGATGATAGAATAGGAAGGAACAAGGTGTAATAAAAGTTCTGAGAGAGAGAGGAGGCAGGGAAGGAGACAATATAAATGAAAATAAAGAAAATGAGAATAAATGAGTATTTAAAGGAAGAATGGCTGAGAGTTTTCCAGAATTGCTGAAAAACACAAATCCCCTGACAGAGGGGGAAATGAGATGTGAATGTGATTTGAAAATAAAATGCAATTCTGAGTCATCATAATGAAATGACCAATGATCAAAGAATACAGAAGATCTTAAAAACAGAGAGAAAAAAACAGATTAACTTCTAAAGAATCAATGTTATGCAGACGGCTGATTTTAGACTGTTCAAATGCCATAGTTGAAACCAGAAGATAATGGATTAATATTGTTAAAAGGCTGATTGGAAGCAAGTATTTTTCATAGAATCTTATGTCCAGTAAATGATCTAACATGAAGGAAAAAACAATCAGCTTCTTGTACCAGCTTCTTGGTACAAGAAGTAACTAATTTTCGTAGAATCTTATGCCCAGTAAATGATCTAACATGAAGCAAAAACTATCAGCTTCTTGTACCAGCTTCTTGTGTCCTTCTGGGTTCTTAAGAACTAGAGGACATATTTTAGGAATATGGAAACTGACCCAAAAAGAACTGAGAGGCAATGGTAAGGGAAGATATCAGGAAGGATCAGAAAATATAAATAACATTGTCAGTATAACAGAGTAACAGTAATAATGACCTCTTTAGGGCATATAAACCATAATGGATCTAAACTATTGAACAATAAAGTAATGAGCAGAATTTAAACACCCTAAGATCCTTTTGTTGGTCAAGAAGCTTATAGAAACTCTGCTAAGGCATGTTAAATTTGCACTTTAGAAACATATATTGCATAAAGCAAGCATGCATGTAAAAAAGCAAATGTAGTTTCTAAAGACAGGGAGGCCTGGCGAGCTGCAATTCATGGGGGTCGCAAAGAGCCAGACACGACTGAACTGAACTGAACTGAACTGAACTGAAAGAGCAAGAAAACAAGTGTGTACTTCAAACAAGTTGAAGGACTTCAACAATGAAAGTCAGGTTCCTGCCTTTAAGATGCTTACTGTTGGTTGGGAAAGACACAGATATAACGTCACAAAACAGAAGATAAAAATCTGCTTTATTCTAGAGAAATCCAATCTCTTTTGCCTACACGTTAAGTCCTTTCCCCTTTACAGCCTTAGGCAGGTAAAGAGTTCCGATAAACTTACATGTTTCCTAGACTTTAAAAGGCACAAGTTCCGGGCTTTGCCAAAAGCACAGAACAGAAACAATCCATTATTCAGCATATGCGGAGAGAGTTCTAACAAGTGTCTGCAAACTTGCCAATACATGTGCTTTATATTAAGTCCACCCCACTCAGTCTCACTTATACCTAAAAAACAACCATCTTGAAAGTAAAATAAATGTAACCAGAAAAATGTTTACATGGTTCCCGTGCATACTGTTTTCAGAAAAAGATATGCGTCTTTGTTCCCTTGCTGTCAGCACAACGGTTTCTGAAGGCAAAAAAACATGAAGTGTAAACAGGAGGACTGCAAATAAAAAACAAACATCCAGGCTCGACGCTCAGCCTTCCTGGGAGCAATCCATCTTCGTGTGCAAGGAACACAAACTCACAGAAAGGTAACAGAACAACTGAAGAAATGATCATAAGGTCCATGTTGCTGCTGAAAGAGGATATATAACCAGCAGAATCAGAACAGAAAGGTGCTATAGTTAAGAAATATAATTGTACTAAGAGTAGATCAAGAGATATTGTTTTAAACAACAACAAAACCCACTTACAGTTCTTTTCTTTCTTTTAAGAGAGGGACTAAAAAGGAAGAAAATGGATTTGTGAGCTTTTGACAAATCTGTCTTTAACAATAAGTCGTTGAGCCCATAAGAACTGGACTGAGATGCTTTTAAGCATCAGGATGTGTGCCATTCAGAACATTCCTGGGGAGGAATAACTTGGAGATACATCAGAGCAAAATGCTACCTTTTGTAAAAGCGGCAGTGTGTCTCTCTTCTCTTGTTTTGATGTATGGTAAGCCAGCACTATATTTAAATAATCTATAATCCTTCCCAAAGTTCAGGAATGAAAACTGATGCTCTTTGGAACATTATTTTTAAAGGGTGCTGTGATGGGGCATCATACTTTTCTCCATCTGCTCGTTATAATTGATAATGTATATCAAACACTATTATGATATATTAGTTACAAGTCATATTTTAGACCTGTACCATTTGCAGTCCCAACTTACTACATGATGTTAACAGACTCTTACAAGATGTTAGTTTGATTACTATCTATGATATGTATGTACATACATATGATATGTATGTACCAGCTATGATATCTAATATAGATCTACAAAAGTCATCAATCAGCGCTTACTAAATATCTATTTCAAACAAAAAGTGCCAAGTATTAGGATCACATTTGGATTATGTGTTCAGGAAAACTGGGTACTAGGTCCACATCAGACACATTAAAGCTACTTGACTTGGGCTTAACCCTTGTATGTCTCTGTTGTCTTATCTGCAAAATGGGGGAAATGATAAGTGAATGACTTACATATCTCAAAGGAGAAATAAGTTGAAAATCAGAGGATAGAACATAGTGAAACTGGGTAATGACTATAATGCAGTATTATCGATGAACTATACCAGCATAGGTAGTGTCCAGGGTGCAGGTAGTAGGTTTCTGCTACCCATGTAGATATTACTCTATACATGAACTTAATATCATGATGCGACTTCCATTTGAACATTTTCATTTGAAGAGACATCTAATTTCTAATTTCTTTCTAAAGTCTGATACTCCATTTATCACATCAAAGGGAAATTATAACTGAACAGAATTCTAAATAAATAACACTTTCTACTTTATTGCCAATTTATTTTTTATGTTAAATGTAAAAACTCACGTTTTATTTTTTATTCATTAAATTATGGAAAGCAAACAAACATAAAAATTACAATGGATTATAAACTTCTGAATTTGATTTTCAGTCTGCCTTATCACAAAAGTATGGTCCAAGACATTAAATTTCTAAGCCATAATCCAGTTTGTCTCTTACTAACAGCATTATTAAGAAATAATTTACATAAGATAAAATTCACCATTTAAGTGGAGAATTCTTTTAGCAAATGATCTTTAGTAAATTTACAGATTTGTGAAAGCATCACCATAAATGTCCACTGCCCCCCAGAAACCTCTCATGATCCTTTGCACTCAATCCCTATTATAACCTCTAGTCCCAGTCGCTAATACTCTACCATCCTAGTCTATCACTTTGCTTTTTATGGATATTTCATATAAGTAAAATCATACACTACGCGGTCTTTTCTACCTGCCTTCTTTTACTTAGCATTTCTTTTTCTTAGCATACCTCAGAAAAGGAGTTTGTTGATTTTTATTGCTCAATAATATTCTATTAAATGCATAGTTCATGTTTTGTTTATCTAATATCAGTTGATGAACATTTGAATTACTTCCATTTTAGGCTATTATGAGTAGTGCTGCCTTGGACAGAATAATCCAGTTTTATGGATATATGTGTGTGTTTACACACACACACACACACACACACACACACACACAGTGCTTACTCAGCACTGGGGAAATTGGTTCTCAGAGATACACAAACCACAAATTTAGACTTTCCAGGTGCTCCATTGTTCTAAAGTTTCCAGGTGAAGAGAGAGAGAATTTGTAATGTGGTTAAGAGCACAGATTCTAGAGTCTGGTTCCTTGGGGTCTGTAAACCAATTTGACTTCATATATTCTAAATTAGGCGGGTTCTTCATTAACTTCCTTGGTTTCCTTCACTGTAGAATGGGGCTAATGATGGTGGCTTCATTATGAATTTATAGTGAGTGTGAGTCACGCAGTTGTGTGTGACTCTTTGTGGGTCCATGGACCCCATCACCAGACTCCTATGTCCATGGGATTCTCCAGGCAAGAACACTGGGGTGGGTAGCCATTCCTTTCTCCAGGGGATCTTTCCAACCCAAGTCTCCTGCATTGTGGGCAGATTCTTGACCATCTGAACCACCAAGGAAGCCTTTATAGTAAAGATAAGATGAGTCACTCAGTCGCATCTGACTCTTCACAACCCCATGAATTGCAGCACACCAGGCCTCTCTGTTCATCACCAACTCCCGGAGTTCACTCAGACTCACATCCATCGAGTCAGTGATGCCATTCAGCCATCTCATCTGGGTCGTCCCCTTCTCCTCCTGCCCCCAATCCCTCCCAGCATCAGAGTCTTTTCCAATGAATCAACTCTTTGCATGAGGTGGCCAAAGTACTGGAGTTTCAGCTTTAGCATCATTCCTTCCAAAGAAATCCCAGGGTTGATCTCCTTCAGAATGGATTCGTTGGATCTCCTTGCAGTCCAAGGGACTCTCAAGAGTCTTCTCCAACACCACAGTTCAAATGCATCAATTCTTCTGCGCTCAGCCTTCTTCACAGTCCAACTCTCACATCCATACATGAGCACAGGAAAAACAATAGCCTTGACTAGACGGACCTTAGTCGGCAAAGTAATGTCTCTGCTGGTCATAACTTTTCTTCCAAGGAGTAAGCGTCTTTTAATTTCATGGCTGCAGTCACCATCTGCATTGATTTTGGAGCCCAAAAACATAAAGTCTGACACTGTTTCCGCTGTTTCCCCATCTATTTCCCATGAAGTGATGGGACCAGATGCCANACAGTTTATTGTGATCCACACAGTCAAAGGCTTTGGCATAGTAAATAAAGCAGAAATAGACATTTTTCTGGAACTCTCCTGCTTTTTGGATGATCCAGCGAATGCTGGCAATTTGATCTCTGGTTCCTCTGCCTTTTCTAAAACCAGCTTGAACATCTGGAAGTTCATGGTTCAAGTATTGCTGAAGCTTGGCTTGGAGAATTTTGAGCATTACTTTACNTGAGTGCAGTTGTGAGGTAGTTTGAGCATTATTTGGCATTGCCTTTCTTTGGGATTGGAATGAAAACTGACCTTTTCCAGTCCTGTGGCCACTGCTGAGTTTTCCAAATTTGCTGGCATATTGAGTGCAGCACTTTGACAGCATCACCTTTCAGGATTTGAAATAGCTCCAATGGAATTCCATCACCTCCACTAGCTTTATTCATAGTGATGTTTTCTAAGGCCTACTTGACTTCACATTCCAGGATATCTGGCTCTAGATGAGTGATCACACCATCATGATTATCTGGGTCATGAAGATCTTTTTTAGAACTGTACAGTTCTTCTGTGTATTCTTGCCACCTCTACTAGATGTTAACTATTATAATTAAAATTGTGCACTAAATCATCATTAAATATTTTCCTGGTGGCTCAGATGGTAAAGCATCTGCCTGCAATGCAGGAGACCCGAGTTCGATCCCTGGATCAGGAAGATCACCTGGAGAAGGAAATGGCAACCCACTCTAGTATTCTTGCCTAGAAAATTCCATGGACTGAGGAGCCTGGTGGGCTACAGTCCATGGGGTCACAAAGAGTCAGACACGACTGAGTGACTTCACTTTCACTACTACTGTTAAAACAAAATGTTTAGAAGATTTTTGAATCTATTTTCCCACTCAACCATTCAATCTTAAAGGAACTCAGTCCTGAATATTCACTGGAAGGACTGATGCTGAAACTAAAGTTCCAGTACTATGGCCACTTGAGGCGAAGAGCTGATTCATTAGAAAAGACCCTGATGGAAAATATTGAAGGCAGGAGGAGAAGGGGATGACAGAGGATGAGATGGTTGGATGGCATCATCAACTTGATGGACATGAGTTTGAGTAAGCTCCGGGAGATGGTGATGGACAGGGAAGCCTGGTGTGCTGCAGTCCATCGGGTAACAAAGAGTCGGACACGACTGAGTGACTGAACAATGTCAACAACACTTTCCCACTAAGAGCTGCAACTCTTATTTTTGATTAATACAGTATAATTATCAAGCACAGACACTGCATGTATTTATATGAGGTATAGCAAAAAACCTATTTTCCTGTCTGGCCATTACCATATAATCATTGGATGGGGAATATTGTCTAATGACCTCTTGCTTCAAGACCTCCTGCTGAATTCAGAGAAAAAGTAGCAGAGTAAGATTTACCATAGAAAAACCACTCTTCTGCTCTCACATCCTCTTGAATGTAACATTAGACTCATGACAGAGGGAAAAGAATAAAAAATAAATAGCTTAGGATGGAAGGACACATGTATACCCGTGGCTGATTCATGTCAATATATGACAAAAACCACCACAATATTGTAAAGTAATTAGCCTCCAATTAAAATTAATTAATGAATTTTTAAAATAAATAAATAGAAAAGGCAATGGAATGGCTTCTCCAGCTTAATTTAATTATTTAACAATATATAGGGCATATTATGGGCCAGGTACAGTTCTGAATTCTTTAAAAATAGTAACTCATTTCATCTTTATAACCACCCTATTAAATAGGATCTATTAGCTTCAATTTTGGATGAGATAATCAAGGCACAGAAAAGTTGAGTAATTTAGCCAGGCTCACCTAGCTTGTAAGTATAAAGCTGAGTTTCAAACCAAGCAACCTGGGTGTAGTGTTTGGTTTATGCCACTATGCTTTGCTACTCCTTTTTAGAAGACAGAAATATCTGACTGAAGTGGATGTATTCCCAGAAAAGACAAGTAGAAGCACAGTCAGTTTTGTTTGCCACATAGACCCATTTCCCTCAATCAGACCATTTGGCCTATGAGATAGCATATTCAAAAGCAGAGACACTACTTTGCCAACAAAGGTCTGTCTAGTCAAGGCTGTGGTTTTTCCAGTGGTCATGTAGGGATGTGAGAGTTGGACTGTGAAGAAAGCTGAGCGCCGAAGAATTGATGCTTTTGAACTGTGGTGTTGGAGAAGACTCTTGAGACTCGCTTGGAATGCAAGGAGGTCCAACCAGTCCATCCTAAAGGAGATCAGTCCTGGGTGTTCATTGGAAGGACTAATGCTAAAGCTGAAACTCCAGTACTTTGGCCACCTCATACAAAGAGTTGATTCATTGGAAAAGACCCTGATGTTGGGAGGGATTGGGGGCAGGAGGAAAAGGAGACGACAGAGGATGAGATGGCTGTATGGCATCACCGAATCGATGGACATGAGTTTGGGTGAACTCCCGGAGTTGGTGATGGAGAGGGAGGCCTGGCGTGCTGCGACCCATGGGGTCGCGAATAGTCAGACACGACTGAGCAACTGAACTGAACTGAAGCCACAAAAATGCAAAGAAAAGTGAAACAAGGTAAGTTATATTCCACTTTCAGTTTCATCTTAAATTCTCATCCATTTTGAGTTTACATCACAGCAGGATCCTCTATGATCCACCCCCCAGAATTCTGGAAATTAAAGCAAG
>SJYQ01002044.1:0-92186 GCA_006410935.1 Redunca redunca
GGGGAAGAGGGAGAGGGTGAGATGAATGCAGGGAGCAGCACGGACGCACAGACACTGACATGTAAACAGATGGCCAGTGGGGATTTGCTGTAGACTCAGGGACTCAAACTGGGGCTCTGTAATAGCCTAGAGGGCTGGGAATGGGCGGGTGGTGGGAGGGAGATTCAAGAGGGAGGGGACATATATACACCTAATTCATGTTGATACATGACAGAAATCAAGCCAATATTGTAAAGCAATCATCAATTAAAAATAAATGTTTTTAAAAAACTATTATCATATTGAATTAATAAAGAAGGATGGAGATATATCTATATCTCATATATATATATGAGAGGGATATATGATATAATCACATCTTCTTTAATAGAATACTATTCAGCAATTTTTAAGTGGCTGAATGAAGTAAGGCCATTTGCAGAAACATGGGTGGACCCAGAGATTATCATACTAAGTGAAATAAGTCAGAAAGAGAAAGACAAATACCACATGATATCACTTATATGTGGAACCTAAAATATGATACAAATAATGCAAATGAACTTATTTACAAAACAGAAACAGATTCACAGTCATGGAAAACAAACTTATGGTTACCAAAGGGGAAAAGGGGTAGAAGATGGATAAATTGCCTTGAAAAACAAAGAGTAAAGAGAAGCAAGAGATTAAGACTATTAAGAGAAAAACTATTAAGAGAATTCAGTAAAATCGCTAGATATATTAACCTAAAATATAAATCTATAACATTTCTCTTCACCAGCAGTAACTAACTTCTAGTTACAATGGCAGCAAAAGACCCTGTACAATACCTAGGAATGTACTTAACCGAGAATATACAAGAAAACCTACAAAGAAAACCTTAAAACTCTAATAAAGGATATATAAATTAACCTTGAGAAATTAAGGGAAATTTTATGCTCATGAATAGAATGACAATACTAGATAGGAGTCAGTTCTTTATGAATTAATTTACATATGCAATGAAATCCCAATAAAAATTTCAGATATGTTTTCCAGGAACTTGATAAACTCATTCTAAAATTTATATGGATGAACAGGATTAAGTCAGCCTTACAAGAGTGAACAGCAGCCGACTACAAAGTCATGTAAAAAGCCAGACAGAGCAAAACAAAGAATATTTCGCATAAAAACAGGCCAATGGAGCATAGGAAAGAAGAGAAAACTCAAATCAGGCCATGATGTGAGGCATTACACATAAATGAAGAAGGGCAGGTTAGCCATCTTACTTGATGGAGAAAAATGAAATGGGATTCCTGCCTGACACCAAATAAAAATGTACACTGTAAATGACAAAAGACTTCAATGTGAAAAGTAAAACTCTAAAGTTAATAATTGAAGAAAGTATAAAAGAGTATCTTGGAACTTGGGTTGAGAGAGGAACTCCTTATACAAGACCTCAAAAGCACAAACCAGAAGGAAAAATGGATTAATTTGTTGATGTCAAAATTAAGGATTTCTGTTCAAAAGAGGATACCATGGATAATAGGTGATATAATGGGAGCAGATATTTATAAAACCTAAAAATGATAATGAATTACTCTGAAGAATATACAAGTAAGTCATGCAAACCAAAAAGCAAAAGACTTCAGTTTCCAATTGAGCAAGTAAGGAGATTGAAAGTCTGTTTGTTCAGGAAAAACTGAACAAACTGAGAATAAACAACTCTCTTTGGACCTGTCAGAGAATTTAGGACACAGGGCAAACCATTGCTTCAAAAAGTGAAGACACAGACATGTGTATACTTACAACTTATCAGAGCAAAAATTCATAGACAGAAACCTCCCTGAGCGCCAGCAGTGGGAGAGGCAAGCCTCAGCTGTGCCTACTGAGCTGCTGGAGGCTCCATATGGACAAGTCTGAGATTTAAAACTCCAGGAGGGGCCAGCCTTAGAGGGACATCTAAACTTTTGTGAGTTTTACCTCTAGGAGCTCCACCAGGTTTTCACAGCAAATGTCAAGCTTCCAGCAGGGGGAGACAAAAAGTAACCATTTTGAAATACATCAGAAGGGTCCATTCTTCCTAACACCCCAGAAGAGGCTATTTTACCTGAGTGTAATCTGCTGGGGTTTTAGCAGAGTCTCACCAACATGGGGCAAGGAAAACCCCAACTCCAGCCAGCTCTAGCTGTCCTGTGTAATTGAACAAGGGAAAAAGACTGAGAAGCGCTTGTAAAGTTCACAATCCAGAGGTAGGGGCTCACTAAGAAAGTGAGACCTGGACTTCGCTGGCGGTTCAGTGGTTGAGAATCTGCCTGCCAGTGCAGGACACACAGGTTTGATCCCTGATGCTAGAACTAAGATCCTTCACGTCCCAGAGCATTTCAGCACATGCACCACAACTACTGAAGCCTGCGTGCTGTAGAATCCGTGCTCTGCGACAAGAGAAGCCATCCCGGTGAGAAGCCTGCACACCACAGCAAGAGTCACCCCTGCTCGCTGCAGCTGGAGAAAGCCCGCGTGCAGCAGTGAAGACCCAGTGCAGCCATAAGTTAAAAAACAAAAACAAAATACTATGACCTCATCATAGGACTCCAGGACTCTCCTTCCCACTCCCCCTTTTACCAAATAATGACAGGCTTATTTATTGAAGTTTCTTGTATCCAGTACATCATGAGTGACGTTCCAAAAAATTATACTGCATGCTCAGAGGCAAAAAAACAAAATTTGAAGAGACAAAGCAAGTACAGAACCAGACTCAGATCTGGCAGAGCTGTTGGAATTATCAGACTAGGTTTTAAAATAACTATGATTCTCATACTAAGGGCACTTGGATAAAATAAACAATGTGCAAGAACAGATGGGCAACACAAGCAGAGAGAGAGAAATTCTAAAAAGGAATCCAAAAGAAGTACTCGAGATCAAGAACACTTTAACAGAAATGAAGAATGCCTTTGGGGACTTCCCTTGTGGTCCAGGGGTTAAGAATTTGCCTTGCAATTCGGATTCGATCCCTGGCTGGGGAACTAAGATCCCATGTGCTGCAGGCAGCTAAGCCCGCATGCCACAATAGAGAGCCCACACACCCCAACCAGTGAGCCCGCGTGCTCTAGAGACCATGCTCTGCAGCGAGAGAGGTCCCCACGCGCCACAACAGAGACCCAGCAGAGCCAAGACTGAACGTGGTTGCGGAAGGAATCTCTGAACCTGAGGATATGTCTATAGAGACTTACAGAACTGAAAAGCAAAGAGGAACATGACTGGAACCAAGCGGAACAGGATGTCCAAGGACTGTGGAACAACTACAGCGGTGTGTTGTCGTTCAGTCACTAATTGTGTCCGACTCTTTTGCAGCCCCATGGACTGCAGCCTGCCAGGCTTCTCTGTCTATGGGATTTCCTAGGCAAGAATACTGGAGTGAGTTGCCATTTCTTTCTCCAGGGGATCTTCCTAACCCAGGAATCAAACCTTTATCTCCTGCATTGGCAGGTAAATTCTTTACCACTGAATCCCCAGGGAAATCCCACAAAACGTGTAACATACACATAATAGGAATGCTAAAGAATGAGAGAAAGAAATGGAAGAAATATTTGAAGCAATAATGGCTGAAAATTTCCCCAAATTAAAATCAGACACCAAAACACAGATCCAAGAAGCTGAGAGAACACTAAGTAAGATAACAACAACAAACAAACCTACATGCCTAAGCACATTATCTTCAAACTGCAGAAAGTCAAAGGTAAATAAAAAATATTGAAAGAAACCTCTACAGAGGAACAAAGATCAGAATTACATCTGACTTCTCAGAAATTATGCAAATAAGAAGAGAGTGCAGTGAAATATTTCAAGTCCTGAGAGGAAAAAAACCTCATCAACTTAGAATTCTGTATCCTGAGAAATTATCCTTCCAACGTGAAGAAAAAATAAACACTTTCTCAGCCAAACGAAAATTCAGTGAATTTGTTGCCAGTAAACCAGTCCTGTAAGAAATGTTAAAAGTTCTTCAGGGAGAAAGTGAATGTGTTAGTTGCTCAGTTGTATCCCACTCTTTGTGACCCCATGGACTATAGCCCGCCAGGCTCCTCCGTCCATGGAATTTTCCAGGCAAGACTACTGGAGTCGTTAGCCATTCCCTTCTCTGGAGGATCTTACCCACTTGGCAAACCCAAGTCTCCTGCCTTGCGGCAGATCCTTTACCATCTGAGCCACTAAGGAAGTCTGTAAAGAGATGATATAGGTCAGAAACTTAGACGTACATAAAGAAAGGAAGAGTGTTAGAGAAGGAATAAGTGATGGTAAAATTAAAAAGTTTTCATTTTCTTATTCTTGACTGAGCTAACGTGTATGTGCATGCATGCTAAGTCACTTCCATCGTGTCCAACTCTGTGTGACCCTATGGACTGTACCCTGCCGGCTCCTCTGTCCTGGGATTTTCCAGGCAACAATACTGGAGTGGGTAGCCATGCCCTCCTCCAGAGGACCTTACCAGCCCAGGGATCAAACCCACATTTCTTATGTCTCCTGCATTGCCAGGTGGGTTCTTTACCACTAGCACCACCTGGGAAGTCCCCCTAACATGTACCAGTTTGCTCAAAATAATAACAGCAATTATGTACTCATTGATTATAGCTTATGTATAAGTGAGATGAATGACAGTAATAATCCAAGGCATGGGAAGAAGGAATTAAGAATAGTTGGCTAGTATGAAGTACTTGCAGTACCTATGAAGTACTTGCAGTACCTATGAAGTGGTGTAGGGACATTTGAAAATGAACTTAGATTAGTCAAAGTGTATATTGCAAACTCTAGATAACCTCTTAAAAAAGTTTAAAAAGAAGCATAACTAATATGCTAAGAAAAGAGAAAATGGAATCATGTAAAAATGTTCAATCACAACCACAAAAGGCAGACAAAAATTAGAGAACAAAAATAGGAACAAAAAACTAGGGTAACATATAGAAAACAGTAGCAAATATAGTACATACTAATCCAACTATATCAACAATCATTTCAAATGTCAATGATCTAAATATACGAACTGAAAGACAGAAAGTGTCAGAATGGATTAAAAAATATGACCCAATTACGCTGCTTATAAGAAACACACTTTACATATAAAGGCATACACAGTTTAAAAGTAAAGGAATGGAGAAAGCTATACCATGATAGCATCAATTAGGAGAAAGCAGAGAAGGGCATGGCAACCCACTCCAGTATTCTTGCCTGGAGAATCCCATGGACAGAGGAGCCTGGTGGACTCCAGTCCATGGGGTGGCAGAGAGTCGGACATGACTGAGCGACCACCACTTTCACTTCCCTATCGTATTAATTTCAGACAGAGAAGCCTCCAGAGCAAGGAAAGTTTTCAAGGATAAAGAGAGGCATTATATGATCAAAGGATCAAGTTTCCAAAAAGACCTAACAGTCCTTAACAAATATGCAGCTAACAGTAGACCATCAATACACCCGAGGCAAAGCTGATCGGCCTGCACGAAGTAACAGGTGAGTCTGCTGTCAGCCGGAGACTTCATCATCCCTATTAGAAACAGACTGACCAGGCAGAAAATCCATGAGGATATCGTTGAACACAGAATATATCAATCAAGTGGGTATAATTGATGTCTATCCAACAGCTTCAGAATATGCATTCTTCTCAAGTTCATACGGAACAGTTACCAAGACTGGCCACATTCTGGGCCATAAAACACACCTTAACAAACTGAAAACAAGAGATCATACGATGTCTGCCCTCAGATCACAGTGGAATTAAACTAGAAATCAATAACAAAGATAGCTGGAAAATCCCAAGATAACTGAACATTATATAACACATGGGTCAAAGAAGAAGTCTCAAGAGAAAATTTAAACCATTTGGAACTAAATGAAAATGAAAATACAACTAATCAAAAGTTGTGTGATGCAGCAAAGTGGTGCTTAGAGCAGTGCTTGTAGCATTGATGTATGTGTTAGAAAAGAAGAAAGATTTAAAATTCATGATATAAGCTTCCACCTTGGGAAACTAGAAAAGGAAGAGCAAATTAAATTCCAAGTGAAACGTAGCAGGTCCTATAGAAAAAAATGGGTGAAGTTTATCAACAGGCAATTTGTAAAAGTGGTCACCCAAACAGGCAAATGAATAGAATTATTAAGAATTAGAACCATCAATAATGAGAAGTTAAATTAGGACAACAATGAAATATCACCTTCCACTTAGACTGGCAAACATTGTTATTCAGTCGCTAAGTTGTGGCTGACTCTTTGCAACCCCGTGGACTGCAACACTCCAGGCTTCCCTCTCCTTCACTATCTTCCGGAGTTCGCCTAAACTCCTGTCCATTGATTCAGTGAAGACTGGAGAAGACTCTTGAGAGTCCCCTGGACAGCAAGGAGATCAAACCAATCAATCTTAAAGGAAATCAACCCTGAATACCCTGTTCCCCCTCCCTCCTTCCCTACCACCCTCAGGTGCCTCCTATTGGTGTTTCAGCCCTGACCTCTGGGAAGAACAGGTCTTAGGGTCATCAAGGGCTTGGAAACCAGCGAGCCCCGGACCTGTCTCCTGGACAGGGCAGACATGCCTCGGTGCCGGCTACACTCTTCCTGGCACCGAGGTGCCTGCTGGTGCTATGTCCCAAGAGCCATAGCGGGGAGGGGGAGTTGGGAAACTGAGAGGGTAGTTAAAAGAATCTTGAGATCGGATTTCTCTTATCCTTTCCCCAGCCGTGTCCCCTCTGGTTATTTATTTACTTAGTGCCCTGAGGGCACAGTGGGGAGCCTTGATTTTTAATAAATCCTGAATTATATTTATAAAAGAAAAAAAAGGAAGGCATTGGAAGGACTGATGCCGATGCTCCAATTCTTGGGCCATCTGATGCGAGGAGCCAACTCATTGGGAAAGACCCTGATGCTGGGAAAGACTGAAGGCAAAAGAAGAAGAGGGTGATAGAGGATGAGATGGTTGGATGGCAAACACTGGAAAGCTGGAAAATGCCAAGAGTTGCAGGCATGTGGAGATGTAAGCTCTTTCACGTGCTGCTGGTGGCAGTGCAGAACAGCCAGCCTTTCTGGAGAGCAGTCTGGCACTACATAGACAAATTAGCAATGGATATTTACATAGTCTGCTGCTGCTGAGTCGCTTCAGTCGTGTCCGACTCTGTGCGACCCCACAGACGGCAGCCCACCAGGCTCCCCCGTCCCTGGGATTCTCCAGGCAAGAACACTGGAGTGGGTTGCCATTTCCTTCTCCAATGCATGAAAGTGAAAAGTGAAAGTGATATAGCTCAGTCATGTCCAACTCTTCGCAACCCCATGGACTGCAGCCTACCAGGCTCCTCTGTCCATGGGATTTTCCAGGCAAGAGCACTGGAGTGGGGTGCCATTGCCTTCTCCACACATAGACTAGGACCCAGCAAATCAACTCTTGGGTGGATATACCAAACAAATGATTATATAGGTCCATTAGGGAATATGGATTAGAATGTTCACTGCTGTGTCATCTCTGAGAGTGTGCAATCATAGACATCCATGGTCCATCTGTGGAGGAGTAGGTGAGTAAAATGTGGAAGATATTGTGCAGCAGTCAGAGAAGCAAGGGATTAGATGCTTACCTACCAACACAATGAACCTTAAAAACAGTGCTGAGTGACAAAAGTAAAAAGCAGAGTGAGATAAACAGTTCAATAATATTCTCATCAAGGTGACTCAGATGGTAAAGAATCTGCCTGCAATGCAAGAGACTCGGGTTCGATCCCTGGGTTGGGAAGATCCCCTGGAGAAGGAAGTGGCCACCCACTCCAGTATTCCTGCCTGGACAATTCCATGGACAGAGGAGCCTGGTGGGCTATAGTCCCAAGGTATTGCAAAGAGTCAGATATGACTGAGTGACTGAGCACAAAGTAAATGCATGTATTTTTGTAATTTACTGTGTATATGTCACTTAAAATTGATGCAACTTAATAAATGCATAGCAGGGGCAGAGGGAAGGATGAGTAAGTGGACCACAGAGGATTTATGGGACACTGAAAATATTCTGTATTATAACATAATGACGGACACATATCATTATACATTTGTCCAAACCCATAAAATGTAAACATCAAGAGTGAACTCTAATGAAAACTACAGGCTTTAGGCGATCAGGATGTGTTAATGCTGATTCATCAGTTGTAACAGGAGTACCCTCTGGTGGGGGATGTTGTGAATAGGAAAGGCTATGCATGTGTGGGAGCCGGGGGTATATGGAGAATCTGTACCTTCCTCTTCATTTTGTTGTGAACCTAACATTGCTCAAAGAAAAATAAAATCTTTAAAAACGAACATACAAAAAATTTGAAATGGATCATAAACTGAAAACTATAACTTCTAGAAAAAAACACAGGGGAAAATCTTTGATTTGGGGTTACGCAGATATTTTTTAGAATAGAAAAATTCATGAATGGCAAAAGAAAAAGATGATACATTTGAGCCTGATCAAATTAATAACACTGGCTTTTCAAAAGACACTGATAAGAAAATGAAAAGGCAAGCCACAGCATGGGAGAAATATTTGCAAAACACACATGTAATAAAGAATTGTGCAGGTCACCAACATTTTTGTTCTTCTCAGGTCCAAATATTTTGAACTTCTCAGGTTCTTCTTTGCCTGCTCTATGATGATGGAGGTGGGCTGTGCAGATATTTCACCTGGGACGTTTGGTATGATGTTATGCCAGTAGAGGAGACTGGAAGGACCCGAAGGAGGAAGTAATTTTTTCTTCCTGTTTCCCAGAGTCCTGCAGGGTGCAGGGTCTCCTGCACTGGGCTCCTACGGTGTGTCTTTCTCTGTTGCCTGGCTCCTGCAGAGGGCATCTTCCCCAGATCCCAGTTCTGGTAGCTCAGGGCAACCAGCAGTGCCCAGCTGCTAGAAGCTTCCCTCAGAAGCTTCTCAAAGTCTTGTGCCACTGACAAGGCACTGACTGTGAACGTCTTCTTCCAGCATCTCTCAGGTGACTTTGTAGCAAGTTCCAAGGTATGGTACCTCTCTGTGAACAATGTCTTGAATCCTCTGTGAGCCGTCTAGATGGCGTCCCACCATCTATGGAGCCACACTGTGCTCTTTCCAATGAGGCGTGGAGCTTCTCCTTGGACACTCCATCTCAGCCCTGCAAGTAGTGCCTGTCCCTGAACTTGCTATTCTGTACACACAAGAGTTCCCTAACTTATACAAGTCAATTCTCCATTATGCCAATCTCCTGTTAATAACTCTCCTGGATGGACCCTTTTAGATACTGACTTATACACAGAACATATAAAGAAAACTCAGAACACAGTAAAAGTAGAACGGTTCAGTTCAGTTCAGTTCAGTCGCTCAGTCGTGTCCGACTCTTTGCGATCCCATGAATCGCAGCATGCCAGGCCTCCCCGTCCATCACCAACTCCCAGAGTTCACTCAAAAAGGAGTACGTCAAGGCTGTATATCGTCACCCTGCTTATTTAACTTTTATGCAGAGTAAAACACATAACCTGCTTTAAAAAATGAAGGAAAGATTTAAACAGACACTTTATCACATAAGATGTATGGATGGGAAATAAGCATAAACAAGGTCCTCAATATGAAAAGTCATCAAGCAGTTGAAAATTAATATCACAGTGACAAACTACTAAATCACAAAGCTGCTCACATCAAAAAATCTCACAATACCAACGACTGCGAAGGATGCAGAACACCTGGAATTCTTATACATTGCTGGTAGAACACAGACTGGTGTCTCACTTTGGAATACTATTTCTTATAAAGCCAAATATGCCTTTACATATATGTCTCATTCATTCAATGGCAATTCCTTAATGACAGATGATGGTGCGCATCTTTTATATGCTTATTTGCCGCCTATTTATCGTCTTTAGTGCAGTGTCTGTTCAGAAGTTTTGACTGGTTTTAAGTTGGGTTGCTTGGTTTTTCACTGTTGAGTTTTAAGAGTTCTTTTATATGTTTTGGATACAAGTCCTTTATCAGATATGTGTTTTGTAAATATTTTCTCTCAGTCTGTGACCTTTTCATTCTCTTAACAGCATCTTTTGCAGAATAGAAGGTTTTAATTTTGATCAAGTCCACTTTTTGTTTTATGAATCATGCTTTTGGTGTTATATCTAAAAATTCATTGCTAAACCCAAAGTTACCTAGATTTTCTCCCGTTTTCCTCTAGATATTTTATGGTTTTGCATTTTACATTAGGTCTCTGATCCATTTTGAGTTAGTTTTTAATGAAAGGTGTAAAGTCTATGTCTAGACTTTTTTTTTTTTTGGTATATGGACATCCAGTGTTGTAGCAGCATTTGTTGAAAAGACTGTTTCCCCCGTGGATTTGTGTTTGCTCCTTTGTCAAAGATCTGTTGACTATTATTGAAAGTAAATTCCACCTCAATAAAATTAACTCCACAGAAGGAAAGAATCACATGCCCACAAAACAAAAATTACTTTTTCCCCAAAATATAAACAGAGTATGTACTTTATTTTTTTAAGTCTTGAATATCCTTTGTAAGATTTATTCTTTTTAAATATTTATTTATTTTGGCGATGTTAGGTCTTAGTTGTGATGGGCAGGCTTCTCTCTAGTTGCGGTATGGGGGCTCTAGCGTGTGGACCTCTGTAGTTGCGACTCACAGACTCTCTAGTTGTGGCTTGCAGGCATGTGGCAGGTGGCATACTTGCCCCGTGGCAAGCGGGATCTTAGTTCCCTGACCAGGGATTGAAGCCACATCCCCTGCCCTGGAAGGTGAATTCTTAACCACTGGACCACCAGGGAAGTCACAAGAAGTATGTACTTTAAATACAATAGATTGATTGGTATATGGGGGTGTGTGTGGGATGGCCATGAAAAAGAGAGAGTGAATCAATGGACGGAAAAAATGAGGGGTCTTGCACCAACCACTGATGATCATTTTGGTCAATAAATTATTGCCACTAAATTGTTCTCTCTTTCCTGGGCCCGGAGCAACCCAGCTAGAAATCACATTTTCCAGCCCTACTTTGCTAATTGCTGTGACCATGTGACTAAGCTCTCACCGATGAGATTTCAGTTGAGGTGGTGGTGCAACTTCCATTTTCATATTTTTACAGATATTTGCTCTGTACTCTTACTTTCTGGTTGGTTGTGGTGCAAAAGATGAAAGTGAGCATCAGTCGCCCACTCCCTCCCTCCACCAGGACATGAACACACAGCACACACGTTGAATTCCTAGGCACATTGTAAAGAAAGCAGGGGAGTCTTGAAGGAATAAGATAAGCATGAACATTTTGCTAATACAAATAGGTCTATACTCAATCATTATATTCTAGAATTCTACTAGAACTCATATGCTACCACCACTCCAAAGCTGAAAATAAGTACCACAGTTACATTTATAACTCACATGAAGTTAAGGTTAAATTTTTGCATTTTGTGTTCATTTGAATCTTTTTTGCCTCATTTTGTTTTGAATGTGCCTCTTATAAGAGGCATATGGTTGATTTCTTTTTAATCTAAACCGTGAGTCTTTGTCTTCTAATAGGGAGTTTTAACTCATTTACATGAATTGTTTTGATTACACATTTTGTTTTTGGTAGTCTTGCTTATGACTGATGCTTATTTATGATTCTATTTATTTGTCCCTGTCTTCTGTTATACTGACTGTGCTTTGTTTGCTATTATCTTGCTGTGATTTGGAAGACAGATAAACTATTTTTAAATTCCACAATGATTTTTTTATACATTTTTTTAATTTCAAAAAGACCCACACATCTTTATTATAATGCCTATTCAGCATATTTAACCTAACAAAAATATCAGTGTTCCTCTAAGAGATATATTTCTTTGTACTTTAGCAAGTCACATCCAAATGAGATGTTACAGATTCCCCATACACCCCCCTCCATTTTTGGTTTAGGGGTTAGCATGGTAAGAGTCTTGGACTTGGTACAAACTAATTATGTAATCTATTGTATACAATGATGCTCAGAAGTCCAGCTTTGTTTGTCTTAGTTTCTCCTTTGAATCATAGCTGATCTTATTATTAGTTTTATTAGAATCTATGGACAATGCAGTGATTTTCTTGTTTCTCAGCCTTTTTTAACCCCAAAGACATACATAATGAATTCACTAACAAGACACATTTACATAGACATAACCTGTTTTTGAGGAATATTTGACATTTCATAGACAAGTGAAATAAACAGACCCTCAAACTTTTTTTGGCATGCTATTTATAAAAACAGAAAATCACTGCAGATGGTGACTGCAGCCATGAAATTAAAAGACGCTTACTCCTTGGAAGGAAAGTTATGACCAACCTAGATAGCATATTCAAAAGCAGAGACATTACTTTGCCAACAAAGGTCCGTCTAGTCAAGGCTATGGTTTTTCCAGTGGTCATATAGGGATGTGAGAGTTGGACTGTGAAGGAAGCTGAGCGCCGAAGAATTGATGCTTTTGCACTGTGGTGTTGGAGAAGACTCTTGAGAGTCCCTTGGACTGCAAGGAGATCCAAGCAGTCCATTCTGAAGGAGATCAGTCCTGGGTGTTCTTTGGAAGGAATGATGCTAAAGCTGAAACTCCAGTCCTTTGGCCACCTCACGCAAAGAGTTGACTCATTGGAAAAGATTCTGATGCTGGGAGGGATTGGGGGCAGGAGGAGAAGGGGACGACCGAGGATGAGATGCCTGGATGGCATCACAGAATCGATGGACGTGAGTCTGAGTGAACTCCAGGAGATGGTGATGGACAGGGAGGCCTGGCATGGTGCGATTCATGGGGTCGCAAAGAGCTGGACACGACTGAGCAACTGAACTGAAACATATGAGTAGTAAAATCAACCCTTTAAGGAATTTTTTTAAACTTTGTCATTTTATAAGGAAAAGTGCATAATACAACCAACTTAATTTTTTTTAATATGCAGCTTTACTTAAATTAAAATGTGCCTTTTAATAAATTTTATCTTCACTGCATCTTCACACCATAGGTAATATTAGGAAGGGAAGGGACTTCCCTGGCTGTCCAGTGGTTGAGACTCTGTGCTTCCAGAGTAGGGGGCATGGATTCAACTCCTGGTCAGGAAGCTAAGATCCCACGTGGCACATAGTGTGGCCAATATATATATATATATATATATATATATATATATATATATNNATATATATATATATATATAATCTGCATGCATGCTAAGTTGCTTCAGTTGTGTCTGACTCTTTGCGGCCCTATGGACGGTAGCCCCCCAGGCTCCTCGGTCCATGGGATTCTCCAGGCAAGAATACTGGAGTGGATCGCCATGACTTCCTCCAGGGGATCTTCCCAACCCAGGGATCAAAGCCACATCTCTTATGTCTCCTGCATTGGCAGGCGGGTTCTTTTCCACTAGCGCCACCTGGGAAGCAGTGTGTGTGTGTGTGTGTGTGTGTGTGTGTGTGTGTGTGTGTGTGTAAAGGAACAAACATGTGCTGTTGCAGAATAAACATGAGCTCATCTTAAAACTATAACAGAGTTCAAATCTATACATCGACATGAATATGATTATGACAAATTGCCCTTGCACCATCAGTTTGTGTTTGATGTGGTAACTGCTATGTGGTTCCTAATAGAAACAGTCCTCCTGCCAGAATCTTCCCTGTGCCTTCTAGATGTGGATGTAGCCTCTGTGTTTGATTCATCTCCCCTGCCTCCTTCCCTATTAAGAATTTACCTATGGGTAAAATCAAGAAGAAAGTGAAAGTAGTGTAAGGATCATGGCTCAGGCAAGAAGATCATTCGTTATCCCCACTACCATTTGTGGTGCCACAGTCAGGGGTAGCTGCTACCAGCTGAGGCCGAGATAAGACAACTTGTGGGTCATGTGGGCATTCACTGGACCAGCCAGGATAAAGCACATCATACTTCAAGGGAGGCAGGGTGTGTCATTATACTTAAATGCAGTCTGAGTTTCCAGTTAATTAATTCATTCATTTCAAATTAGGAAATATTCTAAGCAAAGAAATACAGTGAATGAGAAGACAAAGAGCAGTATATGCTCCACCTAGCTTAAGTAATAAAACATTAGACAATGAAAGCTCCTTCTGATTTAAAACAAAACAAAACCCAAAACCGAACCCTTCTATTTTATGAAGTGTCATATACATCTACTAACTTATCTTCCCGAATAAATAATTTTCACAATTCAGCTTTTTTTTATTTTTAAAAATTTATTTTTAATTGGAGGATAATTGCATTACAATGTTGTGTTGGTTTCTGCCACACAACAACATGAATCAGCCATAAGTATACATATGTCTTCTCCCTCTTGAACCTCCCTTTCACCCTCCAGGTTGTCACAGAGTACCCAGTTGAGCTCCCTTTGTTACACAGCAACTTCGCATTAGCTATCTGTTTTACATATGGTAATGTATATGTTTCAGCACTCTCTCTCAATTTGTCTCACCCTCTCATTCCCCTGATGTGCCTACAAGGCTGTTCTCTGTGTCTGCGCCGCTACACATTTCAGCTCTTGAACCACCCCTTTTGATGAATTTCTTGGGACATCTTTGCCTCTGATGATGTCATAATATGGTGTTACAATAATATAACTGCTGCTGCTGCTGCTGCTAAGTCACTTCAGTCGTGTCTGACTCTGTGCGACCCCACAGACGGCAGCCCACCAGGCTCCCCCGTCCCTGGGATTCTCCAGGCAAGAACACTGGAGTGGGTTGCCAGTTCCTTCTCCAATGCGTGAAAGTGAAGTCGCTCAGTCGTGTCCGACTCTTAGCGACCCCATGGACTGCAGCCCACCAGGCTCCTCTGTCCATGGGGTTTTCCAGGCAAGAGTACTGAAGTGGGGTGCCATTGCCTTCTCCAAATATAACTGCTAGATATTGTATTTCTTGAGCCATTAAATTCATGAATGAATCTGTCTTTTGACTTTTTTCACTGTAAGATGTTATTGCAACACTTTTTTGTTGATTACGTAAATTAAACATTCAACATTTCAACATTCAAAAACATGACTAAAATGAAAAGCAAGTCTCTTGTCCACCTCTGTCCTCTAATCACTCATGATTTCTCCTCCCAAGAGAGGTAACTATGGCTACAGTTTCTTGAGTCTCATTGCAGAAGTGTTCTATGTACTCAAAGAAATTTCAACCTCTATATATCAGTTAGGCTGGATAGAACAGAAAAGCCACTATCCCAGCTGAACCACAGAAGAGCTTCTGTTTCTCATTAATGAAAAGTCTGCAGGCAGGCATTCAAGGGCGGGCAGCATCCTCATGATATCATCAATGTCCTATTTTCCATCTTTCTGCTCGGTCACACTGAATGTGCGGTTTTTCCTTTCTTGCTCGTTGTCTCATGGTCACCAGTTGATTGTTCCACCTTCACTCTCACATCTGTATTTCACTAATCAAGAAGTAGGAAGAAAGAGGGGAAAGTGTAATGGAAACAAAAAGATTTTCAGAAGTCTCCAGCTGCTTTCCATTTATATCCCAATGGTCACAGTGATGTCACTAGCCACTTGGAGGGAGTCTGAGAGGTGGAATATTTTATCTGTGCCCACTGTCACTCTCAACAAAAAGTCTCTTACTAAAGAAAGTATGGATGTGAGAGCTGGACTGTGAAGAAGGCTGAGCGCCGAAGAATTGATGCTTTTGCACTGTGGTGTTGGAGAAGACTCGAGAGTCCCTTGGACTGCAAGGAGATCCAAGCAGTCCATTCTGAAGGAGATCAGCCCTGGGATTTCTTTGGAGGGAATGATGCTAAAGCTGAAACTCCAGTACTTGGGCCACCTCATGCGAAGAGCTGACTCATTGGAAAAGACTCTGATGCTGGGAGGCATTGGGGGCAGGAGGAGAAGGGGACGACAGAGGATGAGATGTCTGGATGGCATCACCGACTCGATGGACGTGAGTCTGAGTGAACTCCGGGAGTTGGTGATGGACAGGGAGGCCTGGTGTGCTGCGACTCATGGGGACACAAATAGTCGGACATGACTGAGCGACTGAACTGAACTGAATTGACTAGATTTGTCATAGCTTTTCTTCTGAAGAGCAAGTGTCTTTTAATTTCATGGCGGCAGTCACTGTCCACAGTGATTTTGGAGCCCAAGAAAATAAAATCTGCCACTGTTTCCACTTTCCCTCATCTATTGGCGTGAAGTGATCAGATCAGACTCTATGATCTTAGCTTTTTGAATGTTGAGTTATAAGCCAGCTTTTTCACGCTTTTCTTTCACCTTCATCAAGAGACTCTCTACTTTCTGCCATTAGAGTGGGGTATCACCTGCATAACTGAGGTGGTTGATATTTCTCCTGGCAGCCCTGATTCCAGCTTATGATTCATCCAGCCCAGCTTTCACGTGATGTACTCTGCATATAAGTTAAATAGGCAGGGTGACAATATACAACCTTGACACACTCCTTTCCCAATTTTGAACCAATCCATTGTTCCAGGTCTGATTCTAACTGCTGCTTCTTGACCTGCATATAGGCGTCTCAGGAGATAGGTAAGGTGGTCTAGTATTCAATTTTCCACAGTTTGTTGTGATCCACACAGCCAAAGGCTTTAGCGTGGTCAATGAAGCAGGAGTAAATGTTTTTCTGGAATTCTTTTGCTTTTTCTATGACCAACAGATGTTGGCAATTTGATCTCTGGTTCCTGTGCCTTTTCTAAATCTAGCTTGTTCATCTGGAAGTTCTTGGTTCAGGTACTGCTAAAGCCTAGCATGGCTTCCCTGGTGGCTCAGAGATTAAAGCATCTGCCTGCAATGCGGGAGACCTGGGTTTGATCCCTGGATCGGGAAGATCCCCTGGAGAAGGAAATGGCAACCCAGTCCAGTATTCTTGCCCAGAGAATCCCATGGACGGAGGAGCCTGGTAGGCTCCAGTCCATGGGGTCCCAAAGAGTCAGACATGACTGAGCGACTTCACTTTCACTTTGCTCGAAATGACTTTTGGAGCCCAGCAAATCCAGTTACCTATCTCACCCCATTTATCCATTTGTGCAGTTCCCTAGCCATTCACCCCTTTAATCATTTACCTACTTATCTTATCCATCTACCATCCACTGATTCATTCTCCACTCAAGTCATCACTTCCTCCCATATAGCTCATGAGGACTCTGTAGTTATTTTTTGTAGAGTTATTCAGAACCCATTCTGATGTATTTTTCTTAGATTCACGTCAATCTGAACGGTACCTTTTATCACAATTTTAACAGATGCCAAGTACAAAGATTATCATACTCATGCAATAGAATGATGAAACTTCATATCCAGATCCCACGATAAATGCTTGTGCTCATTTTAAGATTTTTGTAGACAACAAATTATATATTCACTAGATAGTCTTTTTCAAGCAGTCCCTCCCACTTCCCTCTGACCTCTCACTTCCCCTGAGCTGGATATGACACCAGCTCAGATCACAACCAACCCTGGGACAATGTAGGGAAAGTGTGTGTGTGCTCAGCCTCTAAGTCATGTCTGACTCTTTTGCGACCCCATGGACTGTAGCCCACCAGGCTCCTCTGTTCATGGGATTACCCAGGCAGGAACACTGGAGAGGGCTGCCCTTTCCTTCTCCAGGGGATCTTCCTGACCCAGGGACCAAACCCCAGTCTCTTGAGTCTCCTGCACTGGCAGGTGGATTCTCTACCACTAGCACCACCTGGGAGAGAAGGAGAAATTCGGTGTTTGCTGTGCCCATTCGTGGTACTCTCAGACTAGGGGCTCTCACTAGCTGCACCTTCCCTGCTCTTCAGGACTGGGGGAGGCAGCAAGTTTCCTTCACCTCTGGGGAATGCAACTCATTCTCTCTCTTTCTCACTTAGGTCATTTAAACATTTTTTAAAATTCCTTTTAACAATAAAGATGAAACCAAGGAAGCAGATTATAGCAAGAACATAGCCAAGGTATGAAATTTTTTGTTTCATTTAATGAGAAAACAGAGCTGTTGTTGAGAAATAAGATAGTTCACATGTTGACCCCTATTAAGAAATATTAAATGTTATTTGTCAAAAATGCTATAAATTTGGCTAAAATATTAAATATCAGACTTCAAACAAATCAAACAAGCAGTTAAATCTAATAATAATGGAGCTGAACTGGGGGTGTTGGGCGGAATTAAAGGTGGGGGCACAGAAGAGAGGGAAGAGTGACATTTTTCTTTCTGAAATCAAAAAACGCTCTGGAACATGTAGAAATTCTGCCCTGATCTTGGTATTGGGGGACTACAAAGACTCAGAGCCCTTTTCCCCCTGGTCCACAGGCAGGAAATAGTTACTGTCTGCTCAGGTACATGAGCTTCACACCTGTGAAGTCATATAACAGAATGAGACAGCGCTACAAGTGATGTCGCCAAAGGGATTGTTGTCGTTTAGTCACTAAGTCCTGTCTGACTCTTTGCGGCCCCATGGACTGTAGCCCGCCAGGCTCCTCTGTCCATGGGATTTCCCAGGCAAGAATACTGCAGTAGGTTGCCATTTCCTTCTCCAGGGGATCTTCCCAACTCCAGGATCAAACCCTTGTCTCCTGCATTGGCAGACAGATTCTTTACCACTGAGCCACCAGGAAAACCCACCAAGGGATATGATACACCAATAGTTAAGTGAATCACTTGAATAAGAAATGTGTATTTCTCCAAGGGCTGGCAGTCACAATGGGTGGAAGGACCTAGGAAGCTACTTTTCCCTCTTCTTTCATTCCTTCCTCCCAGTTTCACACACTGGGATTACAAGGAGGAAAAAAAACAGAGAGAAATGTCTACCCTCAAGGAAGTTGGCTTCTAGTAGGACAAGACAGACCATAAACAAATAAAAATAAAAATAATGTGAGTGTACGCGACAGTGATGAGCGCTACAGAAAGAATGAAACAGGGGGAGGGAATCAGAATCACGGCTAGGCTGTAAGTGAACGGTGGTGGTCAGGGAAAACCGCACAAGGGAAGTGTCATGAGTAAAAACTGAAGGAGGGGAGGGAAGAATCCATGCAGGTACCTGGAAGAAGAGCCTTCCAGGCTGGGGGAGCCTACTGTGTGCCCATATGACAAGACTGCAATATGTGGCTATTGGCAAAACCATCTTCAACAAACATTTAACACCTACTACAAAGAAGGAGAGTGCTCCTTTCCTGGGAGGTGGTAGGTTGAAGGAACACAGGGGAAGATTCCACAGAAGCAACGGCAACATTTGCGTTTTTTTGTTTTTATTTATTTGGCTGCACTGGGTCTTGTTGCGGCGCGAGGACTCTAGGGCGCAGAGGCTCAGGAGCGGCAGCAGGCATGCTCTCTAGTCACTACACTCGGACTTAGTCGCTTGGCCGCGTGTGGGATCTTGGTTCCCCCACAAGAGACCAAACCCATGTCCCCGGCACTGGAAAGCGGATTCTTAACCACTGGATCACCAAGGAAGTCCCAAAATATTTGCATTTTTCAAAGAAGCAGAACCCAGCCAGGGATGATGTACATCCAATAATGACTTTCCAGTCAGGGTGATGGAGGAACTGCCGAAGGAAGGGAGCATGATGAAAATGGGACACGGAGATTTTCTTACCAAGCACTCCTTCGTTCACGACTTAGGGCAGCTGACCTGCCCTCTGCAGAGATTCTGGGTGGAGAATGATTCCACAGGCTCTAGGCAGCTGGGCTCCTGGAAGCTGTACACCAGGAGCAGCTCCCCAGGAAGGTGTTAGATACCGCTTGAGACTCAGTACACCCTCCAAAGCTCCTGAGATCACCAGGCAGAGTTGCCTCAGGCAATGTTTAGAGACAGAAGGACTGTCTTTCCAGGCTAACCTCTATAATCACAGACTCAGGAGGAATCTGCCTCCCTGTTAAACACTACAAGAAAAGGATGCCGCTAAGCGGTTACTGGGCTCTGGCTTCACGATGAATGAGTTCCGCCTCCTAGAACCCAGCCACCCTCTCAGTGCCTCGATTCTTTCATCTCTTAAACGGGACTAATAATGGTAGTACCTAGCTCACAGGTTGTTCTGTGAATCACAGTCCTCAACTGATGAAAGCTATCATTACTTATTGTTAATTATTAGTAGTAGCAACACTTCTTCAAAATTGTTAATGGATCCCAGTATGTCCAAATAAACAGATTTTTAAAGGGCTCCTGTAGACTAGCAGTATGGAGGCAGTATCTGTACAGGGAAGAGTGGAGGGTTTTGACCTCACTGTCTGGGTTTGCATCCAGGGTGGCCACTTAGGAGCTGTGTGCCCTTAGACAAGTTATTTAACCTCCCTGAGCTATTCTTTCTTCATGTTTCAAGTGAAAGCAATAATAGTACACATTTCACTACCTGGAAGGAGGCTGGGCCAGGCTTTCTAAAGCCAGAGCATCTGGGCTGTCCAAAGGGACTGGCAGTAAGGGAGTTTTCTTATACTAACAGAATATTTATGAATACTGAAGTGAAGTGAAGTCGCTCAGTCGTGTCCGACTCTTTGCGACCCCGAGGACTGTAGCCCACCAGGCTCCTCCCTCCATGGGATTCTCCAGGCAAGAATACTGGAGTGGGTTGCCATTTCCTTCTCCAGGGGATCTTCCTGACCCAGGGATCGAACCCAGGGCCCCCACATTGCAGGCAGATGCTTTAACCTGAGCCACCAGGGAAGCTAGAATACTACTAGGATAATTACATTATCATATATAGTAACAGCACCTACCTCAAGGGGCAGTTTGGAAGAGTGAGCGCTTGCAGAGGGCTTTACCATAGTGCCTGGCAATAACTGTGCCATTTTTGTTTCTCTTATCCCCATTTTGTAGATGAGGAAATTGAGGCCCAGAGAGGTCAAGAGACAGAAAGCCCGCGGCATGCAGCTGGTCGTGGCTGGGCTGACACTGGAATCCAGGGGTTCCGCAAGGTGCCTCGTAGCTGCCTAGCCGGGAACTAGACCGCTCTGCTCCCTGCCCTCCCCACCCCACCCCGGAAGGCACCCTGGGAACGGAAAGCTGGCGGCCTGCCAAGTCCCAGGGGCCCTAGAGTCCAGGAGCCCTGCCCCCGCTCCACCCTCCCCCATCCCCAGAACAAAGTACACTCGGCCGCGGGAACATTCCAGCCCCCACAAGGCCAGGCGGGGCAGCCACCGCCCCTGCCCCCTCCACCCGCCTCGGGGTGCTGCGCAGGGCGTCTGCCGCCGCGGCCCAGGCCCCTGCCCGGCGCCCTCCCGGCCTCCGCGCCAGCCGAGTATGCACAAGAAATTGCATCGGAGGAATTCTGCCTTCTCTTCCTTCGCGGTCTGGACACAACGCTGAAAAGGCGTGGGACGCGGAGGGCGGAGCAGATGCCTGGCCGGGCGCGGGGTCCCCGCGGGCGCAGAGCCGGAGCCACGTTCTCCGCGGCGCCAGCGCTGGGCAGAGCCGGCTCCGGGGCGCACTGGGCCCCCCGCCTCACTTTACTTCTTTATGAGAAATTAACACATGCTTTTGTTAAAAAAAAAAAAAAAAAAAGGACAAGTAGAACTAGAAGAAAGCTTTCCATTCATCCTACCACTCTGAGACAATTGCTATTAATTTTGGTTATGTCCTTGCAGAGTTATGTACACAAAAACACACAGATGTATATTGACATGAAAGGGATCGTGCTGTTATTGTTTGTTTTTAAAGTAACAGACTTTAGGTTTTAGAGCAGTTTTAGGTTTACAGCAAATTGAAGAAAGTGCAGTTTCTCTATTCGCCTGCATCCCTCCGCCCCCCACGCACCATTTTCCATTATGAGTAACGTCTTGTGTTGATGTGGTACTTGTGTTAACAATTGATGGGCCAATATTGATACACTATTATGAACTAAAATCCATAGCTTAATTAAGGTTCACTCTTTGTGCTGCAAAGTTCCAAGTTTTGATAAACGCATAACTTCTCATGTATCCACAACAGTACCACACAGAATCATTTTACTACGCTAAAAATCCCACATGCTCTACTTATTCATCTTTCCCCCGGGACCCCTTGCAGCCATTGATCTTTTTACTGTTTCTCTAGTTGTTTTCTAGAAGGGTTTATCACTGGAGTCACACATAAGTAGCCTTTTCAGGAGGGCTTCTTTCACTGAACAATATTCTTTTCAGCTTTCTTGTCTTTTCATAGATTAATAACTCATTTCTTTTTATGGCTGAATAATATTCCATTGTATGAATGTACCACTGTTTGTTTATCCATTTACCTCTGGAAGAACATCTTGGTTGCTCCCAGTCTGGGGCAGTTATAAACAGGCTGCTGTAAACATTCCTGTGTAGGCTTATTACACTGCTTTCTAACTTGCTTTTTTCAGTTACCTTATGACTGGCTTTTGGTGCTATAAATATAGATGTCTATCATCATTTTAACCATCACATGGTTCTATCACAGTGTAGTTAACCAGCTCTTTTGTTGATCATATAGAGTGTTGTCTCTAACCTCATAAATCTTCTCTAATTAGTTGGCCTACAGGTGACTGTATCTTGTAGTTAAGGCTTGGCTGACTGAGTCCTGTGTTCAAATCCTGGATACTCCACGTACTTACTGAGTGATCCTGGGCCAAGTTTTTAATTCCCTACGACTTGGTGAAATCTGTGAAATGGAAACAGCTCTTATAGTTTGTTATCTATTGCACACCTATTATGTGTCCTGAGCTAGGCAATGTGGAAATTTTCAAAGACTAAATCATATGTGTGATCTTACCCTCAAGGAACTTTGACTCAGCTCCTGATGGGGGGGATAATGCAAAGCAGAGTAATACTCATTCTTTATGCTGTTTTCTCTGTGCCAGGCACTGCTGTGGAGCTAAAAAAAGCAGGGTTGGCATTTGAACAGATGCCTGGTTCTAACTACCATACTACCCTGCCTCTCTGTACATATAATTCCAATACAAAACAAGATGGGTCCTAAGAAAGTGGATGATCATGGCATCCGGTCCCATCACTTCATGGGAAATAGATGGGGAAACAGTGGCTATTTTTCTGGGCTACAAAAATCACTGCAGATGGTGATTGCAGCCATCAAATTAAAAGACGCTTACTCCTTGGAAGGAAAGTTATGACCAACCTAGACAGCATATTGAAAAGCAGAGATATTACTTTGTCAACAAAGGTCCATCTAGTCAAGACTATGGTTTTTCTAGTGGTCATGTATTGATGTGAGAGTTGGACTATAAGGAAAACTGAGCACAGAAGAATTGATGCTTTTGAACTGTGGTGTTGGAGAAGACTCTTGAGAGTCCCTTGGACTGCAAGGAGATCCAACCAGTCCATCCTAAAGGAGATCAGTCCTGGGTGTTCATTGGTAGGACTGATGTTGAAGCTGAAACTCCAATACTTTGGCCACCTGATGCGAAGAGCTGACTCATTGGAAAAGACCCTGATGCTGGGAAAGATTGAGGGCAGGAGGAGAAGGGGACGAGAGAGGATGAGATGGTTGGATGGCATCACTGACTCAATGGACATGGGTTTGGGTGAACTCTGGGAGTTGGTGATGGACAGGGAGGCCTGGCATGCTGTGGTTCATGGGGTCACAAAGAGTCAGACATGACTGAGCGACTGAACTGAACTGAAGAAAGTGGAGATGAAGAAATGTGAGAATACAAGGGACCCAGTGATAGCTTCCACCTGGGCACACCAGGCAAGACTTTTATGTTAAAATCCATTCTCTTAACACCAGAAAAGCTTATCTACACCAGGCCCAGCCCCAAGCACCAGATGAATAAAGAGACAAATAAAACCAATAGGGAGCATATAATCTGTGAGAGAGGGAGCAAAGTCAACATGCAAATATCAAATGACAGATTGTGATACAAGTCGAGAAGGAAGTACTGGCTGCTGTGTTAGACAGAGGAGGGTAAAGCAGGGGCTTGTCTTAAGGTGGTCTGGGAAGGTGCCTGGAAGGTGACCTTGGAACACAGGAAAACTGTGGGGTGAGGAATCAGCCACATGAGTTGTGTGGAATATTAGAGCAGCAAGAACAAGTGAAGGCGTGGAGATAGAAGGGGGTGTTGGGTGTGTTCTGAATTCTGTCAGAAGCTAGTTTGAGAGGAGCTCAGGAAGCAAGGGGAAAATGACTAAAGATGAAGTTGCAGAGTAGAAATGGACCGGTTTCTAAGAACTTTCCAACTTAAAAGAACTCCTGAGAATGGCTGGGCAGCCTGGGACAAGAGGACCTATTCTGTGAGCACCTGTTAGGGACCAGGCTCCGTACTGGGCTGCTCACATAGTACTGTATTTGACCATTCCAACAACCTACTCTACAGGTGAGGAGACTTAGGCTTGGGTTTTTTTCCAGGTGCAGCAGGAGCCCATTGAATGATTTTAAGCAAAGTAGCATAGCTGGGCGGAGAAGGCAGTGGCACCCCACTCCAGTTCTCTTGCCTGGAAAATCCCATGGACGGAGGAGCCTGGTAGGCTGCAATCCACGGGGTCGCTAAGAGTCGGACACGACTGAGTGACTTCACTTTCAATTTTCACTTTCATGCATTGGAGAAGGAAATGGCAACCCACTCCAGTGTTCTTGCCTGGAGAATCCCAGGGACGGGGGAGCCTGGTGGGCTGCCGTCTCTGGGGTCGCACAGAGTCGGACACGACTGAAGCGACTTAGCAGCAGCAGCAGCAGCAGCAGCATGGCTGGGTTGAGATGGTAACAAGATCTGGCTGGTTGCTCTGTGAGACTTGGTGTGCAGGTTTGCAAGGGAGGAACAGAGGGACAAGTGAAGGGACTGTGCAGTCAACCAGGTAAGAGAAAAGGGGAGGGGGAGGAAAGGAGGGAAAAAGAGAGGGAGAGGGAGAGAGACAATTGGGCTGTGTGATGACAGATTGAGCTGGATCTATCTGAGCCATTTGAAGTTGAAAGGAGGTGTTGATGGATTGGTAAGTAGAGGAAGGGAGCTGGTATATGCTCATTGTAAATAATTCAAGAAAGTATAAAGAAGAAACCATTTAAAATTCTCTAAAAGCCAACTTCCCAGAGAGAACTACTCTACTGACTTTCATTGGAACATCCTTCTGACCATCTTTTTATATCCGGATAGGATAAATACATGGGCTCTTTCAGTTGTAAAACGACAAACAACGATCCACTCAAGCTAACTTATGTAACAAGGACTGTGCTGTGAGGAGTCAGGGGTAGCTCCCAGAATTGCAGTCAGTGATGCTTCATGAGACCTGGAAGGAGTGCAGAAAGCCAGGGATTCAAGCACCTCTCTTTCCTCTCCTTCACTCTGCCTGCCTGCTCTTGTCTTCTCAGCATTTTGGTTGATTAAAAGGCACATAATCTCTGCCATAAGTTCCTTCCCTGACTTTGTATCTCTCTCCTCATACCAAGTACCTAACAAGGGTGAGCTGACATCACTCTGCCAGAGATCCCATTTTCTGGAAGCAGACATAGGATCCAGTGTACTAGTGATGCTATGGTCCATCCTTTATAACATGCAGATGCAGGTAGGATGTTAGGTGATGGGAAGATAAGGAAGTGCCCTAGGCTGCTGCTTTTATCTCAAGGAAGGGCTTCCCTGGTGGCTCAGATGGTAATGAGTGAGGTTATCAGGTGAGAAGCTGAGAGCAGAGTGGGGACAGGTATGGGAGGTTTCTGGCAAGATGAGATGTAATAGTTATCTCTGACAGCAGAGATGTGAATTTACAAGGATTAGTGCTGATGGCCCACTTGAGGTTTGTGGTCATGAGTTTGAAGAGAGATTAGTGAGTGTAATTGTGTGTTCCTCCAGCCACTTCTGGCTGCTCAGGCGCAGATGTGAGGTGCAGGAAATTAGCTTTTACCATTTTTCAGGCAATAAGATGAGGAAGAGTAGGGCAAGGAGAGAGTAAAGTGATGGACTGTGGAATCTAAAGAGATAATGAAGAAAATGAGGAGATGAGCAAAGTGATGGGCCGTGAAAGTGTTGAGGAGTCTCCCTGGGGTTGAAGAATTATTTGAATCAGGGTAAAAGAGTAAGACAGCTGAAAAGATTGGAGGAAATGGCCAAAGAGTGGGATGCTGGAAACTAATTTTAAAGATAGTAATAGTGTTATTGATGACAGTCAAGGGTATGACCATGGCAGCGAATGGAGGTTGCAGGGAGGATGAAATAGTTGGAGGTGAAGAAATCAGGAACCTAAGATGCCAGCCTCTCACCTGGCCCCTAGGGGTTCTCACCTGGTGATATTCACACCTCTTGGGTAGTCCCTCTCACATTCAACAGAACTGATTTGTGTAACTAATGACTGTATAGGACTTCCAAGGCTAGGCTGTAAAAGACTTACAGCTTCTGTCTCTTGGGAGAAGCCAGCTGCTACTCAAGGTGCAAGAACTTTCTCTATGTGGCAAGAACCAACCAATGCTCACTTGCCAAGCATGTTTCTGAGCCACCTTGGAAGGAAGCCTTTCTGTCCTGGTGAAGGCTTCGGATGACTGTGACAGCTCCAGAAGACAGACCGCACATCCTCAGACTCTAAACCAGAATCACTGTCTAAGGTGCTTATGAGTTCTTGACCCAGAGAAACTGCCCGAGATAATAAATGCTTTTGTTTGAAGTTTTGTGGTAATTTATCACATGCTAGCAAAGTAATGCTCAAAATTCTCCAAGCCAGGATTCAACAGTACATGAACTGTGAACTTCCAGATGTTCAAGCTGGATTTAGAAAAGCCAGAAAACCAGAAATCAAATTGCCAACATCCATTGGATCATCAAAAAAACAAGAGAGTTCCAGAAAAACATCTACTTCTGCTTCATTGACTACGCCAAAGCCTTTGACTGTGTGGATCACAACGAACTGTGGAAAATTCTGAAAGAGATGGGAATACCAGACCACCTGATGTGCCTCCTGAGAAATCTGTATGCAGGTCAAGAAGCAACAGTTAGAACAAAACATGGAACAACAAACTGGTTCCAGATAGGGAAAGGAGTACATCAAGGCTGTATATTATCTCCCTGCTTATTTAACTTATATGCAGAGTACATCATGAGAAACGCTGGGCTGGATGAAGCACAAGCTAGAATAAAGATTGCCAGGAGAAATATCAATAACCTCAGATATGCAGGTGATACCACCCTTATGGCAGAAAGCGAAAAAGAACTAAAGAGCCTCTTGATGAAAGTGAAAGAGTAGAGTGAAAAAGTTGGCTTAAAACTCAACATTCAGAAAACTAAGATCATGGCATCTGGTCCCATCACTTCATGGCAAATAGACGGGGAAACAGTGGAAACAGTGAGAGACTATTTTGGGGGCTCCAAAATCACTGCAGATGGTGACTGCAGCCATGAGATTAAAAGATGCTTGCTCCTTGGAAGAAAAATTATGACCAACCTAGACATGCATTAAAAAGCAGAGACATTATGATGCTGGCAAAGGTCTGTCTAGTCAAAGCTATGGTTTTTCCAGTAGTCCTGTATGGATGTGAGAGCTGTACTATAAAGAAAGCTGAGCGATGAAGAACTGATGCTTTTGGACTGTGGTGTTGGAGAAGACTCTTAGTCCCTTGTACAAGGAGATCCAACCAGTCCATCCTAAAGGAGATCCGTCCTGAATATTCATTGGAAGGACTGATGCTGAAGCTGAAAATCCAATACTTTGGCCACCTGCTGCAAAGAACTGATTTGCTGGAAAAAAATCCTGATGCTGGGAAAGATTGAAGGATGGAGGAGAAGGGGATGACAGAGGATGAGATGGTTGGGTGACATCACTGACTCAATGGGCATGAGTTTGAGTAAACTCCCGGAGTTGGTGATGGACGAGGAGGCCTGGTGTACTGCAGTCCATGGGGTTGCAAAGAGTTGAACATAACTGAGTGACTGAACTGACTGACTGATTACACACCAATAGATAAGTAACACGGAACCCGGAAAGCTAGGATGTTGTATGAGTCTTTGATGGATGCTGGTTGAGAAATAGTTAGGTTCTAATGATGGAGAAGGGGTTCCTTCATAGCTCAGTTGGTAAATCATCTGCCTGCAATGCAGGAGACCTTGGTTTGATTCCTGGGTCGGGAAGATCCCCTGGAGAAGGAAATGGCAACCCCCTCCAGTATTCTTGCCTGGAGAATCCCATGGACAGAGGAGCCTGGTGGGCTACAGTCCCTGGGATCGCAAGAGTCGGACATGACTTAGTGACTAAACCACCACCACCAAGGAAGGAGAGAGAGCTGAGAGCCAGGCCTTAAGTCTTCAAGGAGAGAGGCAGAGTAGCCAGCAGGCTGGGAAAGACTTCAAGAAGAATAGTGGTAGTATAGTCTAAGGACACAACTTCAAGGGAACAGGGATTTGTAGGGAAAAGGAATAAGTCTAGAAAAGGTAAAGAAGAACAGAGAGGACCCCCACCCTCCCTATGGGCCTATATAAGGGAAAAATCATCTGCTACACAAGAAAGAAAAACAGTGTCCTCAGAGAGAACCAGATTTTAGTGTAAGCAAGAAGTGGAAATGAATGTTTGGAGAAGAAGTAGATTTTGGGCATTTTGATAAGGTTGAACCATGAGTTCCAGAGTCGGTGGAAGAATGGGAGACGTAGGCAGAATGGGAAGTTGAATTAGATTAAAGAGTTCACATCAGAGTCTGAGCAAGGATGGATATCTATCAATGGATTTTGAATTTTATTGCCTTTTCCATTGAAAATCTATCATATAGTCATATGATTCTTCTTTATTCTGTCCATATGATAAGTTTTAATCATTATTTTTCAAATTTCTACCAAACTTGCATTCTTGGACTAACACAAGCTTTCACGATATGTAATCTTTTGTATATGTTGTTGAGTTATTTTTCTGTTATTTTGTTTAGAGATTTTTGCACCTGTGTTCATTAGTAAGATTTGCTTAAACTGTTCCTTTCATTTATTATCCTTGTTTTAGTAACAAGGTTATGCTGATCTCAGAATTTGAGTTTGGGTATGTTTCCTCTTTTCTATATTCGGAAGAGTGTATAATTGTGGTGTTTTTCTTTCTTAAATATTTATTAGAATTTGCCAGTTAAGCCATCTGGGATTGGAGTTTTCTTTGTTGGAAGATTTAAATCATAAATTAAATTTCTTTAATATATATAATATTCAGATTTTCTATTCCTGCTTTTGTTGGTTTTTGTAAGTTTTAATTTTCTAGAAACTTTCTCAATTCCCTTAAATTTTTTAATTTATTTGAAGGCATCAAGTTGTACCTATATAATGTTTATAGAATCTATAGCAATGTCCCTTTTGAAAATGGCTAATATTGGTAATTCATGCCTTCTTTTTTTTTTCTTTATCAATTTTCCTAGGGGCTTTTATACTTTATTAATGTTTTCACAGAATATTCTTTTGACTTTAATCAGTCTTTTGTTGTAACTTGTCTTCTGTTGCATTAATTTCTGCTCTTATCTTTATGGATTCCTTTATACTTTTAAAAATATAAGTTGTTGACGGACTTCCCTGGTGGTTCAGTGGTTAAGAATGCACCTGCTAATGCAGGGGACACAAATTCGATCACTAGTTTGGGGAGACCCCCCATGCTGCAGAGCTTGTGCTCTAAAGCCCTTGGGCCACAATTATTGAGCCCAGGTGTCACTACTACTCGGAGAAGGCGATGGCACCCCACTCCAGCACTCTTGCCTGGAAAATCCCATGGACAGAGGAGCCTGGTGGGCTGCAGTCCATGGGGTCTCGAAGAGTTGGACACGACTGAGAGACTTCCCTTTCACTTTTCACTTCCATGCATTGGAGAAGGAAATGGCAGCCCACTCCAGTGTTCTTGCCTGGAGGATCCCAGGGACGGGGGAGCCTGGTGGGCTGCCGTCTCTGGGGTCGCACAGAGTCGGACACGACTGAAGCCACTTAGCCACTACTACTGAAGCCCCATGAGCCCAGAGCCTGTGCTCGGCAATGAGAAGACACCACCATGAGAAGCCTGGACCCCACAAGGAAGAGTAGCCCCTGCCCACCACAGCTAGAGAAAGCCTCACACAGCAGTGAAGACCCACAGCAACCAAAAAAATATATATATACGTGTGTGTGTGTGTTTATTGAAACAGACAGTTACCATATGACACAGAACACCACTTCTAAATATACCCAAGAGAAATGGAAACATATGTTCACACAAAAAATTGTACATGAATGTTCATAGCAGCATTAGTCATAATAGCCCCTGAATGGAAACAACCCAAATGCTACCAACTGATAAGTGGAAAAACAAAATGTGGTATGTCCATACTGTGTGAGTCTGCTAGGGCTGCAGACTGGGTGGCTTAAGCAACAGAAGTGTATTTTCTCACAGTTCTGGAAGCTGGAAGTCCCTGATCGAGGTCTGGCGGTTTTGCTTTCGCCTGATCTCTCACGCTTTGTCTTTCCAGGGGATGCTTTCTCCTGGTGTCCTCACAGGGCCCTTTCCCTGTTCTTGTGCATCCCTGGGGTCTCTTTTTCTTATAAGGACACCAGTCCTATTGGATTAGGGCCCTACCCTTATGACCTCATTTAACCTTAATTCCTCCTTAAAGGCCCAGTGTCCAAATAAGTTTCTTTGAGGGTTAGGGTGTCAGCGTGTGAGTTTGGGAGGAACGCAGTGTAGTCCGTGATAATATTGTCGCATGCTTGTTAATTTTCATTGCTATATAGAAATTTTTTGTGAGAATGTACTGTTTTATTTACCTCCACTACTGTTAATGGACTTTTGGCTAGTTTCTAACTTGACGTTATTACGAATAGTGTTTCTATGAGCATTCTATGTCTTTTGTGTAAACATCAACATTTCTGTTGGATATACCTAAGAACTGCTAGGTTCATAAGTATTCTTATTTTCAGCTTTACTAGATACCGCCAAACAATTTTCCCATAGATTAACTTACACTCTTACCAGCAGTTCTGTTTGTTTTACCTACAGCTTTGTCAACATTTGGTATTATATTTGATTTTTTTCTTTTTTTTTTAATCACTTCTGGAGGTAGTGTGGAATATCTTATGATTTTAGTTTGTATTTCTGTCATTACTAATGAAGTTGAGTACCTTTTCTGAGTTTATTAGCTGTTGGAATATAATTTATTATGCAGTCCGTGTTCATTCTGTCATTTTGTTATTGATTTGTAGGGACTTTAAATATATATTGACCAAATGAATACATCCTCTGTTATTGAAAATATCTTCTTACACACTATAGCTTGCCATTTTACTCTCTTTCTACTAGCAAATACCTTTATTCTGAATACAGTCAAATTTATCCTTTTCTTTATATAGTTAGCCTAGTATTTTGGTCCCATTTTAAAAGTCTTTGTATGCTACAAGGTTGTGAAGATGTTCTCTTATGTTTTCATCTAAAAGCTCTTTTGTTTTTCTTGAAATTCATATTTAGATCTGGAGTCTGTTGTGGTTATTTTTCATGTGTGATGTAAGATGGGGACCAACACTCTTTTTTTTGTTTGAGCGTCCAGTTAGCACAAGACCAAATATTAAAAGAGTTTTCTTTCTCTAATGTACTACAGTGTTACTTTTGCTAAAAATTAGGTGACTTAATAAGTATGAATTGAATTCTATTTATTGGTTTATTTGTCTTTGTTAGGATTGGTATATTTTATCATTTATTTCCATCTTCTATTAGCTTGAAAATTAAATACTTTAAAATTATTCTATTGGTGGTTACTTCAGTTATTATAAATGAAACTCAGGTTTATCAAAATCTAATATTACTAGGTAGTTTTACCTTCTTCCTAGATATTGTAAGGAATTTAAAATACTTCAACTCCATTTATCATCATTCCCAACTTGCATATGATTTTTTAAAATGCATTTTAGTTCCATATGTATTTCAAACCTCATAAGACATTATTATTGTTTTTGACAATCAGTAGTCAACTAGATTTACTTATAGACATGCTTATTTTGTTGTTCTTTATTTCTTCCTGTGTCTCTGTACTTCCATCTGATACCTTTTCCATCTACCTAATGAACACCCTTTAACGTTTACTTTGAGTCAAATCTATGTGAATTCTCTTGGTTTTTATTTGTCTGAAAGTCTTTTTTTATTTCATCTTCAATCTTGAAGAGTGTTTCTGCTGGGTGTAGTATTTTAGTATTCTGATGGTATTACCACATTGTATTTTAGACTTCATTTTTTGGTTAAGATTTAATGTCATAATTATTGCTTCTTTGAATGGAATCTGTTTATTCTCTCTTTTAAGATTTTCTTTGTGCTTGAGTGTATGATTTGTCTAGATGTGGTTCTCTTTTTTTGAATCCCCTTTGGGAGTTGTTAGGGAGTCTTATATCTGTGACTTGATATCTTTAATCAGTTTGGAAAATTCTCGGCCATTACCTCTTCCAGTATTGTTTCTGCCTCATTTCTCCCTGGTGGCTCAGATGGTAAAAAATCTGCCTGCAATACAGGAAGCCTGGGTTCATTCCCTGGGTTGGGAAGATATGCCAGAGAAGGAAATGGCTACCCACTCCAGTATTTTTGCCTGGAGAATCTCATGGACAGAGGAGCCTGGCAGGCTGCAGTGTACGGGGTCACAAAGAGTCAGACACAAATGAGCGACTAACACTTTCACACATGGAACTCCACTATACATGGATTAGGCCTTCTTAATGTATTGCTGCTTTCACTTCCACATTTTATTTACTTTTGACTCTTCATGCAATCTGGATATTTCTTCAGTTCTGTTTATTAAGTACATTAATTTTCTCCTTAGGTTTGTTTAATCCTACCATTAATTCCATACATTGAGTTATTTGTCAGTTATGGTATTTTTCATATCTAGAATTTCTACTTTGTCCTTTTCATGGTTTCTAGTTCTTTGATCAAGTCTTGAGGGAATACAATGAGTTACTCAGTGCGTTATCAAGCAGGTAGACTCTTGCCTTAAGACTGGCTTTGAAATCATTTGAGGAACTGGAATATGGACAGTGCCCTATAGACCAGCAAAAAGCATCTTGGTTTATGAATGGAAGTTTCAAGATACTCTGATTGAAACGGGTAAAAATAAATCTGCTCAGTGGTTTATATTGCATGTTGTTTGCCCCCACGTTTGAGCTTTTACTAACTTATGGGAAGTTGTCAATGGACCAACCTTATGGTTAGGCAGAAGGACAATGGAAAATGGGCCCAAGAAAGAGATGCCCATATGGGGCACAGCCCTATGGAAATCATCTTGGAATTTGAAGGGTGCAATTAAAATAGGACATATTGATGACCATCTGTGGTTATTCACTTTTCCTATCACTTCATGGGAAATAGAAGGGGAAACAATGGAAACAGTGACAGATTTTTGGTGGGGAGGGGCTCCAAAATCACTGCAGATGGTGACTATAGCCATGAAATTAAAAGACACTTGCTCCCTGGAAGAAAAGCTATGACCAAGCTAGACAGCTTATTAAAAAGCAGAGACATTACTTTGCCAACGAAGGTCCGTCTAGACAATGCTATGGTTTTTCCAGTAGTCATGTGTGAATATGAGAGTTGGACTATAAAGAAAGCTGAGCGCCAAAGAATTGATGCTTTTGAACTGTGGTGTTGGAGAAGACTCTTGAGAGTCCCTTGGACTACAAGGAGATCCAACCAGTCCATCCTAAAGGAAATCAGTCCTAAATATTCAGTGGAAGGACTGATGCTGAAGCTGAAACTTCGATACTTTGGCCACCTGATGCAAAGAACTGACTCATTTGAAAAGACCCTGATGCTCGAAAGATTGAGGGCAGGAGGGGAAGGGGACGACAGAGGATGAGATGGTTGGATGGAATCACCAACTCAATGGACATGAGTTTGAGTAAACTCCGGGAGTTGGTGATGGACAGGGAGGCCTGGTGTGCTGCAGTCCATGGGGTTGCAGAGTCAGACACGACTGAGCAACTGAACTGAACTGAACTAACGCCCATCTTATTTGTGCTTGGTAAAGGTGACTGAGGGATGACACAGATGAATACTGTTGAAGGAGATTTTATCACTTACAGTTCCTGAGGGGAGGGGTCTTGTTATGCCATACAGGGCCCCTAGGGGAAGCACCAGTGTTGGTCAGGAGATGAGAAAGCAGCAAAGGGAATATATAGGTCACAGCCTTTATTCCCTTGGGAAATGCAAGGGAAATGCAACATAAATAGCTTAGGATTGGCTAGTTTGAAAAGTTCCAATAAGTTTTGGAGCATTGGGACTCTCTCTAGTAGTCTGGCACCTGAACCAGGCTACTTGGTCCATGGGATTTTCCAAGCAAGAACACTGGAGTGGGTTGCCATTTCCTTCTCCAGGGGATCTTCCCAATCCAGAGATCAATCCCAGGTCTCCCACACTGTAGGCAGACGCTTTGCCATCTGAGCCACTGCTGCTGCTGCTGCTAAGTCGCTTCATTCGTGTCCGACTCTGTGCGACCCCATAGACGGCAGCCCACCAGGCTCCCCCGTCCCTGGGATTCTTCAGGCAAGAACACTGGACTGGGTTGCCATTTCCTTCTCCAATGCATGAAAGTGAAAAGTGAAAGGGAAGTCACTCAGTCGTGTCCGACTCTTAGAGACCCCATGGACTGCAGCCTACCAGGCTCCCCCGTCCCTGGGATTCTCCAGGCAAGAATACTGGAGTGGGTTGCCATTTCCTTTGAGCCACTAGGGAAGTCCAATTGCTATAAAACTTCTCACCAAAACCTCCTAGGTTGGGACACACCCCATTTTGAAAGGCAAGGGCTCATTGCCTGGCAAAGCAATAAAGCTCTTCTTTTTACTTCACCCAAAACTCTGTCTCTGAGATCTGATTTGGCACCAGTGCACAGAGGTCAAGTGTTTTGGCATCAGATAGCTATCTGCAATCTCTAGTTACCTTGTTGGTAGATAGAACAGTTCTTACTGGCATTTCATGCCTCGGAGGGTACAAGAAGTATATATCTAAATTCAGCCGGTATCTGCCTTCATGAAGCTCCCATATCCATTTATTTCATGGACCAAGGTTGCCACCTCAAGTGAGCATGCCAGGATATCTACTTGCTAGCTCCAATGATATTCTGATCATGAAACTGTGTGTCCTTAGATTCTATATTTGTCTGTTTGGCATCCATTAATGCAGGGCCAAACTAAGCTAAAGTTGTTTATATTTCCCTTGTGATCCAGAGTCCATACCCTACATCATCACCTCTTTATCTCACTCTCTTACATCAAATGAATATTTCCCCTGAAATATCCCAGTGTCAGGTGCTAGACTACTAGAGAAAGGAAAGGCTACCCACTCCAGTATTCTGGCCTGGAGAATTCCATGGATTATACAGGACATGGGGTTGCAAAGAGTTGGACACGACTGAGCGACTTCCACTTTCCACTATCTCCTGACCAACACTGGTGCTTCCCCTAGGGGCCCTGTATGGCATAACAAGTCCCCTCCCCTCTGGAAATGTAAGTGATAAAATCTCCTTTCAACAGTATTCATCTCTAGTTCAAGGATGGGGTTGCTGACAAGATTAGGGTGTGTATGCAGGGCCTGCATTCCTTGAATCTCATCTCAGGTGGTCTAATCTTGATGAGCTTCTCTGACTCCTTTAATCTTGCTCAGGTGGTTTCTTGGCTGCTTCTTCCTTATCTTTGCATCCCCTCCCTTCCCCTACTGGCAACTGTTGAAACTGTCCTTTGGAATCCAGGGAAGATCATGGAGGCTGGAGGCTGTTCCCTACAAACAAGCACGGGACAGAGAATTCTGTGCCCAGGAACCCCACAGGGTCCTGCTCGGTTTCATATGGGGAAGATTCCTTGGAAGGAAGGCAAATGGGACTGATACTGGTAGCACTGGAAATCTACAAATGGGTCCTAACAAGAACACTTACTCTGGGCTGGCATTTGATTACCCAGCTGTAGTTGCAAATACTCAAAGTACTGTAAAAGAACTGGAACAGACATGCTGTTATTGAATGCAAGTTCATGTGCCTGTTAATGTACAGTGAGACTAAGCAAACCAAAATGTTAGAGTTTGAAGCAGAGAAAGGTTTATTCCAGGGCCAGCCAAGGAGAATGGGTGACTCTTGCTCAAAAATCTTGAATTCCCCAGTGGTTTTGGGGGAGATGTTTTATAAGCAAAACTTGGTGTGAAGGTTGCAGGGTGTGTGACTTTCTTCTGATTGGTTGGTGATAAGGTAACAAGGTGATGCTCCAGGAATCTTGTGCGCAACCTAAAGTTACTACCTTCCATCTGGGTGGGTGCCATAGTTCCTGCAGAACTCAAAGATATTGTTATGTATATTCCTTGAGGAGGAACCAGGACCCTGCCGTAAGACTGCTCCTCCCTCGTTTCTGCATTCCCTCCCTTCCCTGATTAGCAACTATTTGAACCTGCCCTTAGGAACTCTGGGAAGATCATGGAGGCTATAGTGAGACAATAGTGAAGTCGCTCAGTCATGCCCGACTCTTTGTGACCCCATGGACAGTAGCCTGCACCAAGCTCCTCCATCCATGGGATTTTCAAGGCAAGAGTACTGGAGTGGGTTGCCATAAATAAATGGAGCCTATTTCTTACAAGCAAGAAATAGAGGACACAGAAAGGCTTTGTACCCGAGAGGATTACATGGTCTTGCTTGGTTTCAATAACAAGAGATGATATTGTTTCTTAACACAATTATACCAGATACCTGAAAAGGTGACACCATGTATTTCAGGGACCATTCCTGCTTTTGACAAGGTCACATAGAAATCTGCAAGCCTGAGTGATCTTGCCCTGGGACACATTTTGGTCATATGCTAGGAGACTCTAGTAATGTGCCAGAATCTTTTTACTCTTATTTTTCAGATTACTACATCTACTACAGTGTGATAATGATGTAAAACTGGCATTGTTGGCAAGATTTTAATAATGATATTGATGGTAAAATGTGTTGGGAAATTGAGTTAAAGGCCTCCCCACCCTCCACTGGCTTTTCCAAAGGCTAGGCATATTCATGTTGGAATATTGATGTGTATATTGTATAAATGTTACACCAAATGTAGCTGCTCAGATAGGATTGATTGTTTTGTTATGTAGGAACTATGACCAGAGATAGGGTGGAGTGGGATGGGAGTGGAGGTGAGCGGATGGGGGCGGTGGCCTGTGTTTATAAGAAAGAATTTATCTGGTCTTTGTTCCAGTTCCTGGCACAGAGCTTCTAAAACCCTTGGAATTTCCCTAGAGATCAGAGTGTCTTTGTAATTCATGAACTGTTGGATCACATCTGAGTTTATGCTAATAAGATGACTCAGGGTGAGCCTTTAGATAGCCTCAGGTTAGGGACTGGTTGAGCTTGTGATATTAGCCTGAACTCTTAACCTCCAGGGAGGAGATGGGGCTTGGAGATTGAGTTCAGTCATGTGGCCAGTGATTTAATCAAGCTTGCCTATGTAATGACCAGCTTCCCAGGTGACTCAGTGGTAAAGAATCCACCTGCCAATACAGAAGATGCTGGTTCAATCCCTGGGTTGGGAAGATCCCCCAGAGGAGGAAATGGCAACCATTATTCTTGCTTGGGAAATGCCATGGACAGAGGAGCCTGGAGGGTACAGTCCATGGGTTTGCAAATATCAGGACATGACTTAGCAACTAAGTAACAAATGTAATGACACCCCAACAAAAACTGAGACACTGAGCTCTGCGGAGCTTCCTGGTTGCCGAGCACATCTGTGTGCCAGGAGGCTGGTATCCCTGATTCCAGGGCAGAGGGCACAAAGCATCGTTTGGGGACTTCCCAAACCCCGCCTATGTCTGTCTCTTCATTTGGCTCCTCCTTTACTGCAATCATAAGTATTGTGCTTTCCTAAGTTCTATGAATCATTCTGGTGAGACATTGAACCTAGGGAATCATGGGAACCCTCGAGTTTATAGCCAACTGGGCAGAAGTGCAGGTGGACTGGGGACTGCCCCAGGTGTGGCTGGTGTCTGAAGTGAGGACAGTTTTTTTGGAACTGGCCCTGCTCTGACACCTGTGGCGTTTGCTGCTAACTCCAGGTAGTCACCATCAGAGCTGCATCTCTGGGTACCAGTTGGTGTCAGAGCAGATTCCAATTTTTATTCCATTCCCCAAAGGCTGGCAAAGACTCTGCTCGGCTTCTCAGCCCCTCAGATTCCTTTCCTGGACTCATCTGATGCCCGCTGGGGCAAGGCGATGCCAAACTCTCAGCTTACCACTCTCGGTTTTCTTTTTCTGAATTCTGACCCACTCCGTTTTCATTGTCTCGTTTAGATCTTCAGTCCTGCAATTAGATGCTTTTCATATTCTGTCCAGATTTTGTCATTTCTCAGTTTGGCCTGTGTAGCCAGTTTATCCATTAATGGAAACATAAATCCCTCTTTTCATAGATTTTTTTAAACTTGTGGTTAAAAATACATGTTAACATGTAGTTTATAATTTAAACCATTTTTGAAGTGTACAAGTCAGTGGCCTTTAGTGCATTTTCAGCGTTGTTCAGTCATCACCACCTACCTGGTTCCAGGTTAGTTACCTAGTTTCAGCCGTCACCACTTTCCAATTCCACCGAGTTACATTTTCATCACCTCGGAAGGAACCACGTCCATCACCAGCCACTCTCCACCTAGCTCCTGGCAACCATTCGTCTGCTCTCCGTCTCTGTGGATGCGCCTGTTCTGGACACTTCGCATGGATGGAATCGTGCAACATTGAGGCCTTTCGTGTCTGGCTTCTGTCGCTTAGCGTGTTTTCAAGGTCATATATATATATTTTTTAATATGTGGTGTTTTCTTGTTTTCAGAATTTTCACTAGTCACTGGTTTTGATTTCCTCTTTGACTCAGAAGGTATTTAGAGACTGTTTCCTAATTTTTATTCTATTTTTATTATTCTTTGGTCACTTTTGGTGTACTATAGACAGAAAATATGACTGATTCTATTTCTGGCTTTTCGTAAATCGTTTTGTTTACGGCCTATTGTACCATCAGCTTATACAAGTTTCATGAGGGCATGAAAATAAGATATGGTCTCAATATTGAGGGTATATACATATCTATATATATGCTCTATTTTGCTATTTAACCTGCTAGTTAGTGATCTCTCATCAATTTTATTAAATATATTATTAAAAATCTCTAAATCTCAACTTATTTTTTTGTCTGACTTGTCAAGATCTGAGAGAGGTGAGGTAAACACCTTATTATACTTTCATTTCTGTACTTATTTCAGTATCATAATCTGTAAATTAGTCCTTTTAATTGTTATATTTTTACTTTGTTTTTCAATGTTGTTATTTATTATAGCATTCCTTAGTGTAAATTCAGCCTGTTATTATTAACACAATTCTTGCCTACTTTTCATTTGTATTCACATGCAATGTTTCTATCCCCATTAATATCAGCCTTCCTGGGCTTTTTTGTTTTAGGCATATCTCTCATTGATAACATATAGCTATCTTTCACTTTCTTTTAAAAACTCACGTTTTTATTAGTTTTATTCATCCCTGTAACAGAAAGGTTTAGTCTACTTCCGTCGTATTTTGTGTTCTCTGCTTTTATGCTTCTGTGTGGTCTGTTTTTTGTTTGTTGCTTTCTGGCAATTTGGAAGATATTCAGAACATTTTTAGTTCCACTGGTGGTTACCTCTATAATTTTAAATAATATGTTTAATCACTATTTTTCAATTTTTTATCTTCAGAAGAGAAACAATATCATCTACATTCTCCTAAGAAAAATAAGAACATTGGTGATTTAAACAGTATTCCTTGCAGCTGCTTTGGAAAGTTGTATGGCAATTCTTCAAAAACTTAAACAAAGAATTACCATATGACCCAGCAATTTCACTTCTGAGTATAGAAGTGAAAGTAGAAACTCTGACATATGTTTGTACAACCATGTTCATAGCAGCATTATTCACAATAACCCAAAAGCAGAAGCAGCCTGAGTGACCAACAACAGATGAGTGGACATACAAAATGTGGGATTTGCATGATATTCAACCTTAAAAATGAAGGGAATTCTGACACATGGTACAACATGGGTGAGCCTACGAGATGTGCTTAGTGAACTAAGAAGCCAGTCACAAAAGGCAAAACTCTGTAGGATTCGTCATACAAGATTCCTAAAGCAGTCAAGTACATAGAGACAGAAAATAGGGTGGTAGTTGCCAGGGGCTGGAGGAAGAGGGATGGTGAGTTAGTATTTATTGGGTACAAAGTTTCGGTTGGGAAGATGAAAAAGCTGGATGATGATGACAGGTTGTACAACAATGTGGATGTACTTAATGCCTCAGAATTGTATACATTATTAAATGGCTAAAATGGTAAATTTTATTTATGCATATTTTACCAAGATACACATAAACAAACACCAATCTCTTTTCCTTTGATTCCCTCCCATCTTTTTTTTAAACGACAATTTGAGATTCTTTCCTCCCATAACTTATTAGCAACAACAACATTTTGTAGGGCTTTTTTTGTTGCTGTTCATAATAACTACAAACCATAACATTATTTTCTTGGTAAATAAAATCATTATAGCTACCTATGCTTAATTATATCTTTAAATAGGTTTAATGCCCACCACCAGTCTTTTTATATCTCATTTCCCTCTATGTAAGTTCTTTTCTTTTTTCTTTACATGGAAAAACACTTTTTTTTTTGAAGTATAGTTGATTTACGATGTTGTGTTAGTTTCAGGTGTATGGCAAAGTGATTCTGTTTGTAAGTTCTTAATTTATATTCATCTTTTGGGTTGTTTTTATCATGTCTTCAAATAGAGTGAGAGATTTCCAGACAATAGAGTGAATGATAAGAATGTTACTGTGCTGTCTTTGGAGGAGGGTTGTCCAGCCTGGGCCTGGGAACAGCTTTCCCGTTGTTGCAGGCTCCCGGGAGAAGCACATTTCCCTTTGGCTTCCCTCAACTCTTGCTCACCCTTTGTCATCCCTCACTAACTCTCCTCCGTCATCCAGCTCAAGGATGGCTCTGTTTCCACCACTCCTGAGAGCCAGGGCCCCTCTTCCTTCCACGTGTTCTGTCCGCTTTCTCTTCTCTCCTTCCCTTCTGCCATCCCCTACTCCTGCCCCTCGCTATTCTTTGTCTTCATCCTTTCTTCTTCTCGTTTTAGAGCTGGGTGACAGGCAAGAATGTAGGTTACCATATCAGGCTTTTCATCTGGTCTGTGGTTGCTCTCGTCCCTGGGTGGTCAAGAACACAGTATTCCTCTCTGCACTACTTTGTATTCTGGCTGCTTTTCAGAGTGTGCAGCCCATGGCCCAGCCTCTCAGAAGCCCCACCCTTGCCAGCAGCCCAGAGCTCACAACTCTGTCCTCTGCTTTTTTCCTATAGACGACCCATTTATTTCCTAGTCTGACAATCTCGGGAGGGTGGGTGAGACCACATCTCTTGTATCAGTGTCTAGATGGAGGATTTGCTAGATCAGGCCAAGACATTATGAGTTGCATCTTTATTGCTTTCCCAATCCTTGTGTGCAGATTTTATTGTGCTGGAAGTTTAAAATGTAATAAACAAGGAGAAAAAAAAATTTTTTTTTTTAAGTCACTCTGGCTAAAGACTCCAGCCTAACAAAATCTTTAACAGACCCTTGTAAGTCCTGTTGCTGGGGAGTATTTGTCCAACAGACCTGGAACAGTTTAAAAAAGGAGGAGTGGGGGTTTGGTTAACATTAAAGAAACACAAAGATTTTTCATCTGGCTCTGGGGGAGACCAGAGCCACAGAGGGAACAAGAAAAGAAAGAGGGGTTTGAACATTTTTGCAAACAAATGATAAAACTGCCTTTTAAAGAAAGAGGGGGGAGACCCCTTGTCCAAACAAGACTTTTGCCAGGGTAGGAAATCATTTCTGCAATTGTTTACAATGCTCAGGCAGCCCGTCCAAAGTCAACATGGCCTGGGAGCGTTGCCCTGGAGCCTCCTGCTCTTTGCCAGCCGCCTGCCAGCTCGGGCTCAGCTATTTCTGGGACTTAGTTCCCTCCCTTGAAAAACAAACTGTGGCCCTCACTGTCATCCCCAATAAAACCCCCAGTTTCTTCAGCCTTAATCATGTTTTCCAGAAGAGTTGTCCAACTGGGGGCCTGGATGCTAAGTGTTGGGTGTTGGAGAGCCAGTGGGGGGAGAGGCCTTTGACTTGCAAGGTGGAAATTTCCACTGTACTCCAAGGTGGCTTCCCCTGTGGCCAAGGAAACCTATTCTGTCTCTATAGAGGAGGCCTTGGCTAATGCATGTCCTGAAATGTATGCCCTTTTGTACAATTCATCCCACAAATCCACAGCAAAGTTTGCCTTTACTAAAAAGCACTGTAATTACTAGGAATAACCCTTTATATCTGGCTATCACTTTCACTTAGAAAAGACTTCTGTTTTTGTTATCTTATTTGATCTCTGCCGTGAGAAAGGCATTAAGCTCATTTATTTAATTTGTTTCCTAGTTTTGTGTTAATAATAGATGGTTTGAAATTTTTTAAGTGAAAATAAAATCTCCCACTCTGACTCCCATCCTCCAGTCTCCACCCGCCCATAGGTAACCACTGTCGTTCATTTCTTGTGTATCTTTCCAGAAGTGCTTTACGTTTATGTAAGCAACTTGGAGTGGTGCCAGGAGATAGTGTTGCACTGAGACAAGGGCCCTGGGCACAAGGCCTAGTTCTGCCTCTGGTCTGCTGTGTGATATAGTACATGCCACTTTCCTTCTCTGGACCTCATTTATGTCACTTGGGAAAGGGGAATACCAATAGCCAGTGTTCCTTAAGCTTATATGAATTACATGTGAAACCAAGCAAGACCCTGTGGGGCTCCTGAGCCAAAGCCTTTCCGTGTCCACTGTTCCTTGTTTGTAGGGAACAGCCTCCAGCTTCCATGAACTTCCCTGAGTTCCAAAGGACAGATTCAAACAGTTGCTGATTAGGGAAGGGAGAGGGATACAGAGACAAGGAAAGAATACCCAACAAACAGTAATGCAACCTTGGGGCAGGGTCCTTGTGCCACCTTAAGGGATACAGGTAGCAATATCTTTTGAGGTTTTATAGAACTACCAACAAATGGGAGATGTCAGCGTTCTTCATTCTAGATGAAAGGAACCATAGAAACTCAGCAGATTACCTGAAGATTACTCATCAAATTATCTAAAGGAGTGCAGGCCCTGTTCATACCCTAATCTTATCAGTAACCCTACCCTTGAACTCTTTGCTATAAAACTCCTCACTGAATCCTTCCAGATTGGAACACATGGTTTTCGAGAGGCATTAGCCCATTCTGTCCCCCTTTGTCTGGTAAAGCAATAAAGCTATTCTTTTCTACTTCACCAAAAACTCTGTCTCTTAGATTTGATCTGGCCCTGGTGCACAGAGGCTGAGATTTCAGCATCATATGTATGAGCTGAATTAAGTTCACCACACTATAAGGAGGCATCATTAGCCTCAATTAGCAATGAGAAACGGAGAAGGCAATGGCAACCCCCTCCAGTGTTCTTGCCTGGAGAATCCCAGGGGCTGGCGAGCCTGGTGGGCTGCCATCTATGGGGTCGCACAGAGTCGGATATGACTGAAGCAATTTAGCAGTAGCAGCAGCAATGAGAAAACTGAGGCACAGAGAAATCAGATGACTTAGCCATACCATAGCTAATTAGAGGAGGGCCTGGCTTTCATGAAGCTAGGCAGTCTGGCAGTAGAGCTCATGCTGCTTAGACCACTTCACTGCTACACTGCCATTCACGGTGATACTGACAATATTAGTAATGGCTATTATTAATGGGCAGGAGGCTGTCCCAGAGTGGTTCTTCCCAAGTCTGATATCTATGCTTCTATGTCCAGTTCCTATGAAACTCTGGCCAGGCAGCTCTGACTCACTCAATTCCATTTAGATGGACAGCTGGCAAAGAGCTGCAGATTCCAGGGCAAGGCTCAGGCACAAACCCTGATATCAGCCCAGGGTCTCCCTCTCTGTCCCTCCAGGGGCATCAGGACAACTCTTTAAAAACAATTTCTTTTTTTTTTTTTTTATTAAAGTTAGTAATGTACATAATTTAAAAAGTCAGCTAGTATTTCGAGATTTATAACAAAAATAGTTATCACAGAACAACCCCTTAACCCTTTAGCTACTTCATTATGTATTGATCTCCATTATTTGAAATCAGAGGTTTACTTTTTCTGGACAAGGGCAAAATTTTTCTGTAAAGGGCTGCATAGTAAATGTTTTCAGCTTTGTGGCTCATATGAATGGTTCTTTATATGCAACAGTTCTTTGTTGTAACAGTTCTACTCTCTTTTAACTAGAAAGCAGTGTAGGTAAATTGAGTCAGTATCGATATTTCCCAATACAACTATATTTACAAAAACAGATTTGACCTGTGCACTGTAGTTTGTTGATACATGTTCTAATTCTTAAAACTTATAATTTTTTAATTTTCTTAATTTATAATTTTAAGCATTGCTCATTAATTTTCTATTAGAGCAGGTAAGACTGTACTTCTGTTATTTACTCTCTTGCAGTTATTTCTCCTACCTAGTCATCTTAACAGACTTATAGCATAGTACTGGTCACTCAGTCATGTCTGACGCTTTTGACCCCATGGACTATATCCTGCCAGGCTCCTCTGTAAGAATGCTGGAGTAGGTGGCCATTCCCTTCTCTAGGGGATCTTCCTGGCCCAGGGAATGAAACCTGGGGCCTCCTGCCCTGCAGGCAGATTCTTTACCATCTGAGCTATCAGGGAAGCCCCCAGTTATAGCATAATTATCAGTTAAATCACTATTCAATGTTTGCATTATTGTGACTGAGTAAATATTATTCTCTGCTGAGCCAAGTAGTATACCAAGCGATATTTCCTACTTCCTTTCTCAGACAACTTTTGTTTTTATGTGGAATTGATAACTATTGCATTCTTTTCTTCATTTGTTTTGTTCCTTGACTTTCAACAGCTTCTCTCAGATACTTTTCTACATGGTTAAACATTTTTTTCCCCAAGTGCCGTTGTTTTACAGAAGCTCCTCCCAGAGCCCTCCCGCTTCCTGCTCCATCCCTCGTCGTCTGGGTATTCCCTTTGGGCTTGGGTTCAGCTCTTATCCTAGGGAGAAAGGAGAAATCCACTTAATTTCTTTCCCTGTTGGATTTCTTTTACCTAGATCCCATGTCTTTTTGTCTGACTTACTTCCTCCTTTTGCTGGAGCACATTCTCTAGTAACTACTTTAGAAAATGTATATGGGAGGTAAAATTTTGAAATTTGATATATCTGAAAATGTTTTTAATCTACCATCAGTAGTCTTGAGTGGTAGCTTTCAGGGTGTAGAATTCTAGATTGGAAATAATTTTTTTCTCACTATTTTAAAACAAACAGGTTATTGGAATTCTAATAACTTTTGGATACTCACTTCTTTGTCTACAATATGTTTTTTCTTCTCTAGAGGTTTTTATGTTCTTCTCTTTATTCCTAATATTCTTCAATTTCAATGTGATGTAACTTGGTGAGGCCTAATTTCTAGTCATTGTGCCAGGCACTCAGTGGACCCTTTCAATTTGAACATTCATATCCCTTAGTTCTGAGAAATTTTTTGTGATGTTTCTTTTATAATTTCCTACCTTCATTTTCTTTGTTCTAGCATTCTGAAGCTCTAAAAAAATTCATTAGGTTTTAATCATTGGATTGAAACCTTAGTTTTCTTTTATTTTTTGCCTTCTACTTTTTAATTTCCTTTTGGGGAAATTTCCTAGACTTTAAATTCCAGTCCTTCTTTTTAAATTATTTTTATCCTAGCTACCATACTTTTGGGGTCTCAAAGCTCTGTCTTGTTCTTTGTTGTTTTTATTGTAGCACGTGCTTTTTATACATTTACAGGGTCTTCTCTTACTCTTCTGAGGATATTAAATATGGCTGTGACTTTTTGTTTTATTCTGCTTTCTGCACTGTCCTTGTTTCCTTTTTTTGGGCTCCAAAATCACTGCAGATGGTGATTGCAGCCATGAAATTAAAAGAAGTTTACTCCTTGGAAGAAAAGTTATGACCAACCTAGATAGTATGTTCAAAAGGAGAGACATTACTTTGCTGACTAAGGTCCGTCTAGTCAAGGCTATGGTTTTTCCAGTAGTCATGTGAGAGTTGGACTGTGAAGAAGGCTGAGCGCCGAAGAATTGATGTGTTTGAACTGTGGTGTTGGAGAAGACTCTTGAGAGTCCCTTGGACTGCAAGGAGCCAACCAGTCCATTCTGAAGGAGATCAACCCTGGGATTTCTTTGGAAGGAATGATGCTAAAGCTGAAATTCCAGTACTTTGGCCACCTCATGTGAAGAGTTGACTCTTTGGAAAAGACTCTGATGCTGGGAGGGATTGGGGGCAGGAGGAGAAGAGGATGACAGAGGATGAGATGGCTGGATGGCATTACCGACTCAATGGACGTGAGTTTGGGTGAACTCTGGGAGTTGGTGATGGATAGGCAACCCACTCCAGTGTTCTTGCCTGGGGAGTCCCAGTAACGGGGAGCCTGGTGGGCTGCCGTCTCTGGGGTCGCACAGAGTCGGACACGACTGAAGCGACTTATCAGCAGCAGCAGCAGGGAGGCCTGGCGTGCTGCAGTTCATGGGTTGCAAAGAGTGGACACAACTGAGCAACTGAACTGAACTGAATGTTGGAGGCTTTCTTCAACTTTACTAGAAAGAAACCTTTGTTTATTCTTATTAAAGAGTGAGTCAGGAAAAGTTTTATGGAATTTCTATATTCGTAGAGAAGATTGTCAATGGTGGGCCACACTCAAGGGAACAGTGCGGGCAGTGTGTTTTGAAGGAACTCTTCAGTGTCTTTGTCAGCAAAGCCTCTTATTTTTAGCATTCCGAATTACCTGGTGCCCCCAGTTGCTGAGACTTTCTGGGTTTCTACAGGGTGAATGGGCTTACTTCTCACGGTGTCATGAATGGACAGCCAAAAAGAGCTGGCTTTTCCTACCCTGATAAGACAGACTGGATCCCTCTATCAGCTTTTCACCCTCCTAGCACATTGACAACTCTTTCCCCCAATTGTTTCCATTCTTGTTCTGTTATCCTTGTGTACCTAGAATTTGTTGTTACTGTAGTGAGCATCCCCCCACCCCCAACTGGTCTCTTGGCCTCCATCCTTGTCCCTTTACAGTCTGTGATGGTGGTGGTGGTGGGGGGGGGGTGGTGGTCTTTAAACACATAAGTCACAACACCAGAATGTAAACATTCCATAGGATACTGCCCTAACCTCTTTGATAGTCAAAGCATAATAAGAATGGGAGTGAAATGAGAGACTGTCCAAGATTTAAAATATTTAAGAAACACTAAAACAATGCAATGTCTGATCCTGAGTTAAACCAAACTATGAACACTTGTTGAAATTTGAATATAGGTATGAAAGAATCGTTAATTTTGTTAGGAACAAGTGTGATATCGTGGTTATGTAGGAAATGCCTTCATTTTCAAGAGATGCATATTTAATTATGATGAAATGTCAAATGTCTACAAATTTGTTTTCAAAAACTCAGCAAAGGTTAAAAGGGTGAAGCAAACATGGGAAGAGGTTAATAATTATTAAATCCAGGTGGCAGTGATGCTGAAAACTCGGCCTCTGTGCACTGGCACTGAATCAAATCTCAGAGACAGAGTTTTGGGTGAAGTAGAAAAGAAGAGCTTTATAGTTTTGCCAAGCAAAGGCAAACACAGTGGGGTCATGTCTCAAAAACTGTGTGTCCCAACCCAGGAAGATTCGGTAAGGAGTTTTATGGCAAGTGATCGAGGGTGGGGTTGCTGACAAGCTTCAGGTGTGTGCAGGGCCTGCACCCCTTTAATCCGGCCTCAGGTGGTCTCCTCTGGAATGAAGAACGTTAACACCTTCCCTTTGTTGAGGATCTTAGTTCTGCAAAGAGCTCAAACATATTGTTCTGTGTATTTCTTGAGGCAGAAATAGGGCCCTCCCCCAAGGCTGTACTATCATTTCTTGGCCGCTCCTTCCTTCAGAGAAGGCAATGGCACCCCACTCCAGCACTCTTGCCTGGAAAATCCCATGGACGGAGGAGCCTGGTGGGCTGCAGTCCATGGGGTTGCTGAGAGTTGGACACGACTCCGTGACTTCACTTTCACTTTTCACTTTCATGCATTAGAGAAGGAAATGGCAACCCACTCCAGTGTTCTTGCCTGGAGAATCCCAGGGACGGGGGAGCCTGGTGGGCTGCCGTCTATGGGGTCGCACAGAGTCAGACTCAACTGAGGCAACTTAGCAGCAGCAGCTCCTTCCTTGTCTCTGCATCTCCTCCCTTCCTTGATTAGCAGCTGTTTGAATCGGCCCTTTGGGACTCAGGGAAGGTCATGGAGGCTGGAGTCAGTTCTCTAACAAACAAGAAATGGGGGACCCAGAAAGGTTTGCTTGCCCAGGAGCCCCACAGGGTCCTGTGTGGTTTCACTAGTATGCATTTTCCTACTTTCTGTACTTTTGAAATTTTTTAAAAAGTTGGGGAGACACTTTCCTGGTGGTCCAGTGGCTAAGACTCCTTGCTCCCAATGTAGGGGGCCTGGGTTCGATCCTTGGTCAGGGAACTAAATCCCACATGCCACAACTAAGAGTTTGCATTCCATTTCCGAGAGTCCACACGCCACAACTAAAGATCATGCGTGCCGCAAAATTAAAGATCCCTCGTACCACAACTAAGACCTGTTGCAGCCAAATAAAGGGTGACATTGTTACGCTAGTCAAACCTTTCCATGGTTTCCCAGCTCCTTAAAGCAAAACCCAAAGCTTTTCTTGTGGCCTTTAAGGCCCTGTGAGACCTGGTCCCCATCGAACCCAGGTCTCCCACATTGCGGGTGGATTCTTTACCAGCTGAGCCACCAGGAAAGCCCAAGAATACTGGAGTGGGTAGCCTATCCCTTCTCCAGTGGATCTTCCTGACCCAGGAATCAAACTGGGGTCTCCTGCATTGCAGGCAGATTCTTTACCAACTGAGCTATTAGGGAATTCCTCTTTTTCCTGCTTTTTGTTTATTATCATCTACCTTTTTAAAAAAATGTACCTCATGAAATTTAACCATTTTGAAATGTACAATTCAATGACAGTCAGTGCATTCATATTGTTGTCAAACCATTACCACCATCCATCTCCGAAACTTTATCATCTTCCCCATCTGAAACTCTGTCCTCATTAGACACTAACTCCTCATTCACTGCTTCTCCATCCCCTGGTATCCACCGTTCTACTTTCTGTCCCTGTGAATTTGACTATTCTGTACACCATATGTAGATGGGATCATACAGGCTTCGTTACTTTGTGTCTGGCTTATTTCACTTGGCATAATTTCTTCAAGGTTCATCTATGCCAGCATTTCCTACCATGTGCATTTTTTCTATTTATTTGTGCATTTACTTATGAGCATTACTGTCTCCCCTCCCACCCCCCCACTGAAAAGTAAGGTCCTTGGGGGCAAGAACTCTGTCTTGCTGGTTCATCGAGAGCAGTGCCTGGTCACAGAGTAAGCATTCAAAAAATATTTGTTGAGTAACTGGCCTCCTGTTGAGGCAATTTCCTTTTTTTTTTTTTTTGCATAGAGCTGGTCTTCTTCACTGAGCATGACTTGTACATTCAGCAAACAATTTTTAGCTCCCACTGTGCTGAACACTCTGGGGGGTGGAAAGATAAGATAGTAAAACACATGTGGCTGAGAGGGTAAAAGTGATGGAATGGATATCTATTTTCAGTGGTGTTTTTTTGCACCTGATTTGCTCCCCTTTTTCTTTTTTTCTTTTGAAGTATACTTGATTTGCAGTGTTGTGCTAATTTCTGCTGTACAGCAAAGACTCAGTTATATACATATATACAGCCTTTTTTTATATTCTTTTCCTTTATGGTTTATCCCAGGAGTTTGGATATAGTTCCCCGTGCTGTACCGTAGGACCTTGTTTATGCATTCTAAACATGATACTTTGCATCCACTAATCGCAGACTCCCAGTCCATCCCTCTCTCTGACCTCCCCTTGGCACCCACAAGTCTGATCTCTATGTCTGTGAGTCTGTTTCTGTTTTGTAGATAGGCTCATTTGTGCAATGTTTCAGGTTCCGCATATGAGTGATTTCATGTGGTATTTGTCTTTCTCTTTCTGACTTAACTTCACTTAGTATGATAATCTCTAGGCCCATCCATGTTGCTGCAAAAGGCATTATTTCCTTCTTTATTATAGTTAAGTAGTATTCCATTGCATATATGTACCACATCTTCTTTATCCATTCATCTGTCAGTGGACGTTTAGGTTGTTACCATGTCTTGGCTATTTGTATATGTTGGAGTCTAAGCCTTAGTCGGGTACATTCTTTGCAAATATTTTCTCCCAGTCCGTAGGTTGTCTTTATGATTTTTTAAAATCATTTCCTTTGCTGTGCAAAAGTTTGTAAGTTTGATCAGGTCCCATTTGCTTCTTTTTGTTGTTATTTCTATTGTCTTAGGAGACTAACCTAAGAAAACATTGGTATGATTAATGTCAGAGAGTGTTTTACCTATGCTCTCTTCCATACTCCCCCTTTATCTGATAACAGCAATGAGATTTTCCTTTGGGGAGTTTCCCCTCCCATTTTCAGTCAATGTGGTTCTGAGGGATTCATCTTATCCTCTGACTTCAAGGAAACACAAGCAACCCAGCCTTGCCAATAACACTCAGGAACTTTTGTTGCAATCATGGGGGGAAATGCAGCTATTCAACTATGCTATAGAACTGAGATAATGTTAACCTTGAGCTATGGTGACTTACTTCATTGAAAGTTTATTTTTGAGAATGAAGACAACCCTGAAGAAATCAGAATTAAGAGATGGACGAAATGAAACTGAGTTCTTATAACACTGCTTCCCTAGATCCAGCCATGCCTAAAGGCAAAGATCTAGTTCCTGGAATTGTCAGCTTTGTGAGCCAGTACATTCTTAACACTTCCCCACTTATTTGTTATTCAGTTCAGTTCAGTTCAGTCGCTCAGTGTGTCTGACTCTTTGCGACCCCATGAATCGCAGCACACCAGGCCACCCTGTCCATCACCAACTCCCGGAGTTCACCCAAACTCACGTCCATCGAGTCGGTGATGCCATCCAGCCATCTCATCCTCTGTCGTCCCCTTTTTCTCCTGCCCCCTACCCCTCCCAGCATCAGAGTCTTTTCCAATGAGTCAACTCTTCTCAGGAGGCGGCCAAAGTACTGGAGTTTCAGCTGCAACATCAGTCCGTCCAATGAACACCCAGGACTGATCTCCTTCAGAATGGACTGGTTGGATCTCCTTGCAGTCCAAGGGACTCTCAAGAGTCTTCTCCAACAGCACAGTTCAAAAGCATCAATTCTTCAGCACTCAGCTTTCTTCACAGTCCAACTTTCACATCCATACATGACCCCTGGAAAAATCACAGCCTTGACTAGACGGACCTTTGTTGGCAAAGTAATGTCTCTGCTTTTCAATTTGCTTACTTTAATTTGAATCGGATTTCTATTTCTGACCAATATAAGGGAGTTGGACAAAATGTCATGTGGGTTGCCTCTTGGGCAACATAGAAGGAAATCCCTCTGTGGAGGGAGGATCAGGTGCTTGTGGGGTTAGGAAACTCAGGGTGGTTATCCAAGAAAAAGTTAAAGGAGCTGGGATATTCACTAAGGAAGAGAAGCTTCTGGGAAACAGGGATACGCATATCCTTGTATATGTAAAAAGCTGTCACATGGGAGGGGAATTAGATTTGCTTAGTTATTTATTTATGTATCTTGCTGTGCTGGGTCTTGTTGCTGCGTGGCTTTTCTCTAGTTGCAGTGAGCAGCGGTTACTTCACTGTGGTATTTGAACTTCTTACTGTAGTGGCTTCTCTTGTCGCGGAGCTCTAGGCCTGCAGGCTCCGGCGACTGTGGCTCAGCTGTTGCTGTTCCCAGGCTCTGGAGCACAGGCTCAATAGCTGTGGTGCACGGGCTTAGCTGCTCCGCGGCACGTGGGATCAGGGATCAAACCCTTGTCTCCTGCATTGGCAGGCAGATTCTTTACCACTGAACCACCAATGAAACCTTAGATTTACTTTAAATGATGCAAGAGGGAATATCAGCGCCAACAGATGAAGGTGTTCAAGAAACAGGTGTCAGTTGAATTGAAAGAAAATTTTGAGGTTTCAGGAGTAGCCCAAAGATACAGTGGTAGCTTGGAAGTGAATGGATCCAAGGCTGGGATGTATACAGAAAAAACGCAACCCTGTAGGGATCTCATTCTCGACAACCCTTGAGTTCCATTTAGTCTGGATTCTCTGCCTATGCTGATTGATGCAGATAGAGAATACGTTTGTTGTTTGAAGACTTTAAATGTACAACCCCTCCTCCTCACCGCTGGGCCCAGTATCAACATCCTGGAAGTTAATTAAAAGATTGCCCAAAACCACAATGGACAAGGGCTGAAAGCTGTGTTGGTCTCTGGGTTATTATAGAAGTGGGCTTTTCCAAGGATTGTGAAAAAAGTTTTTCTTATTTGATTAGTCTTCTCTGTCAGACAAGATCTGGAACCAAAACATGTGCTTTGGTTTTGTTAAGAATTATACTTAATGTGAAGGGTCTGGGTCACAGCCCTGGAGAGTTTCTGGATGGCAACCGCAGCACAGGCCTGAGACAAAGGTGCTCCCAACATGCTGCTGCTGGGACTTCCCCAGCAGCTCAGTGGTAAAGAGTCTGCCGGCCAGTGCAGGAGATGCAGGAGACGCCTGCTCGATCCCTGGGTTGGGTGGATCCCCCGGAGAAGGACATGGCAATCCACTCTAGTATTCTTGCCTGGAGAATCCTGTGGCCAGAGGAGCCTGGTGGGCTACAGTCCACGGGTCACAAAGAGTAGGACACAACTGAGCGATTGAGCACTCAAGCAATATGCTGCTGTCCTGGGGCCCACACTGTTCCGGTGGTAACACAGGGGGTCTGTAAAGAGACATCAGACTCTCATCAGCCTGTCTCCTGTGGTCCCTCAGACCTCGTTTTTGGAGCAGCACACAGTCTTCAGAAGGTGTTTCTGGATAAGAAGAAAAGCTATAGTCATGAAGAAAATATATCATTATGATGTGGCAGAAACAGTTAGGGCTTTGGAGTCAGACAGAACCAGGTTTGATTTCTGACTCTGTCTTGGATCTGCCACTCCATATTCCAGAGTCTCAGTTGCTTCACTTATAAAATGAGGATAATGACACTCCTTTAATGGAGTATTTTGAGGATTAAAGATGGTATTATTAGGTGCTCATTACAGAGGATGGATGGTTATGGAAAAAATGAAAAAATATTTAAATAATGGTAGCTAGTGGTCCAGAAGTACAAAGATGAAGATGCGTTTCTGTGGGACAAGTTGTCTTCTAAGAATTCTCCTGAATCCTGTTCTTTCAGCATGAAAGCTACTGATGAAGATGAAAACCTTCAAGGCAAGATCAATGAGGAAGACAAACAGGAGATTCTTGATACATGTAATGAAATAATCAACTGGCTTAATAAGAATCAGACTGCTGAGAAGGGAGAATCTGAACATCAAGAGAAGGAGCTGGAAAAAGTCTGCAACCCCATTGGTACCATGCTGTGCCCGAGTGCAGGAGGCAGGCCTGGAGGGCCTCTTCCCTGGTGGCGGAAATCCTCCCTCTGGGGGTGCCTCCTCCAGGCATACCATTGAAGAGATTGATTAAGCTAACCTAGCATATGGACTTAGCATCATTCCACTGAAGCACCCAAATTGATAGTAAATTTCATGATGCTTTTAAAGTTGAGCTGCTATAGTACATAACTAGGCATTCCTGACACTTGGATATGGATATTTACACAGGGAAAGGAAATAATATTGCACTTTATAAGCACTGCATTGTACGTGGAAAAAGCAACATCTTAAATAAAATTATACTTAAAATTGGCACAGGGACTTTTCTGGTGGTACAGTGGTTAAGAATCCACCTTCCAATGAAGAGAACATGGGTTTGATCCCTGGTTGAGGAACTAAATAAAGATCCCCCACTCCATGGGGCAACTAAGCCCGTGTTGCAACTACTGAGCACACAGACCTCAACCAGAGAGCCACACGCCGCAGCTACTGAGCTCGTGTGCTACAACAAAGACCCCACGTGCTACAACTAAGACTGGATCCAGCCAAAAAATAATAATAAAATAAACACATAAGTATTTAAAAAATTGCACACACATGCAAAAAAGATTTCTAGAAGACCAAAGGGCCTTCAAAACCCAAAGGTGGCCCTTAAATGGTTGATTTTTAGATACAAGGAGGCAAGTGAGAGAGAGAGTTATTCTCTTGGGAGGAGGTCAAGGAGAGTATGAAAAATAGTTGGAGACTTTCCATGCTTTGTGTGGGAGATTCTGCTAGTCACCCTGCCAAATCTATCTTCCTTCTTTCCTGGGCATGTAGCTAGATCATATTTCCCTTCCCCTTTCGCGGTTAAGGGTAGCCCTGTGACCAAATTCTCTCCAGTGGAATGTGAGTGGTAATGATATGTGGCACTGGGGGACTCAGGCTTTAAAATGATGGGCATGTCTCCCTCTCTTTTCCCTTCCCACCAGCTGCAACCCCTATGTGGCTGCAAAACCAGCATCAGTCATGCACATTGATTATCCGGAGATGGTAGAGCAACAAGTTGGAAGGAACCTGGGTGTTGACAAACTGTGTGCAGCTGGGCTGCCAGCTATCATGGAGTATTATAGGAGAGAAAAATAGACTTTTTTGCTCCCTAAATCATAGTTTTATCAGGTCTCTCTATTATAGCAGCTGAGCCTTGCCCTAACATCTGTTATAGACCATCTTGAGTAGGCATCCATTTCTGAAAGCTGGTTTCTTTTCAGTAAACAATAGACAGTAGTGATATAGCAGGGAAAGCCCTAGACTCAAGAAATTTGGCTGCCTCGTGAGAATGATTACCAATTTGTGCTTTGCATTACAAATTGACAGTTTTTCTTTGTGAGACATAGTTTCCTCATCCGTAAAATAGCAACCACAGAAGTATGAGGAGCGTAAGTGAAAGTTTCATAAACTGTCAAAGGCCACACAGGTGTGAGGGCCTATTGGTATCTGGGCAGTGGAGGGCATTAGCCTTGCTCTGTTTCAGCCAAGAGTCAAGGTGGAGTCATCTGAAAAGGAGCTAGGGAACAACAGTCTTTGGAATGTGATTTCTGTGTTTCCTGGACCAATTGTTATACCGGAGGCCGGCGGTGGAATGTATGTACTCCTAGTCAGCTAATCATAAAAATATGCAGAATTATAGATACAGCAAGAGCTTGTGTAACACCTTCCATTACAAAGAGCTGTCTGCAGAGGAGCACAGTACTGAAAGCACAGCCATGGCCATCGTGAGGCCGCCTTCCGAGATAAATGCTGGCGTTTGGCTCTAAATGCCAACATCCTTAGCTAATTTAAGTAATGCATGAGCAGGAAGAATTTGGTGGCTGGGAGCCCAAGTGGAGTTGTGTAAAGAACTCTTAAGAGCAGCTAGTAACCTCACAGCAGAAGGCCCGATTGCATGATGGGAAATGTAACATTTAATCAAATCTGGGATGGGGGGAGGGGTTGCTGAGAGGGCTAGGGGTGGGGGCTGGGGTCTTGGCAAGAGGCAGGCTGCTAAGGGGACTCTGGCAGGGTCTCCACCACACCACAGATGGTTTTTGTCTCTGTGGTTCATTTGTTCTGAGTGAAATCGGCCCCTTCCCAGATTAGAAGATCCGCCACCCTCTTATTACAGAGCCTGGAGAGGCTCAGCCAGAACTTAGGGGGAAAGACATCTCTCCTGTTGAGAAGGAGGGCAGCCACTTACCTCTGATGTGAAGGGCCCTTAATTTTCTGGACTGGAAAGTCCTTCAGGAGACTGTCTAATCTATTCCCCACCTCCACCACTGCCATCTCCAACTCTCAGTTGAGCAAATTGAGGCTTGGAGTAGGGAAACAGCGTTCTCAAGGTTGCACAGAAGAGTTAGGGTCCTTGGAGATTAACTCTTCCAATCCAAACCACCCTGCTGGCCTTCACCCTGTTATTTCACAAACACAATACCAAAGTGCAGAGAAAGTGACAAACTCAGTTTCAGGGCAGAAGGGGGAATAGTAGCCAATTTCTCTGGTCCAAATCCGTGGAATTTTGATCATGAGAGTTCAGCATCTTCTCAGCTGAGGGTGCTGTGCATCAAAGGCTCCTCTCCGATCCAGTTTATTGAATCTCTCTGCAGCTGTTGGCAGCTGGGGAGGGGGTCTCTGCAGGATAGGAAGTGCTCTGCTGCCCAGACTGGGTCAGCTGCTTGTACTTGACTGAATCAGCTGTGACCAGAAGGCAGGATATTTGCAGATGATGGTCATTCCTACAATAAGCAGATGGATGGAGAAAAGAAAGATCATTCCCGGGAGAAGGGGGTGCTAAGCAGATAGTACCCATGGACATAATACTGTAGCCTTGACCTCAACTGTCTTCATCTGTAAAATGGGGACAGTAATTATGCCCATGCCATAGGGCTGTTATGAAGATTAAATAGCATTATATGTAAAATCTGCTTTACATAAGCACCTAATACATAGCAGTTCCCTTCTCCCTTTGCATTTTCTTTTCTTTTTTTTTTTTTGCTGCATGTGGGATCTTAGTTCCCTGACCAGGGATCAAACCTGCACCACCTTCATTGGAAGAGCAGCATCTTAACCACCAGCGAAGTCCCCTCCTTTTGTTTCTTCCAAGAGTATTTCTGTAATTGGAAGCTATCTCCTATACTGAAATTCACTTTAAAAGAGAAAGAACATTTAACCAGGAAGCTCCAGTATGAAGAAGGGGAGCAGTGTAATCAGGAAAGGAGGTAGAGGGAGGAAGCAGAGAGAATGACTAGGAAGCTATTACAATAGGCCAGGAAAAAGATGCTTGTGGCTTGGTCCAGAGTAGTAGGAGAGAAGATGGAAAGAGAGAAGTGGGACAGTTTTAAAATCACTACGAGCTATCACTTCACACCTGTCAGAATGGCTGTCATCAAAAAGAACACAAATAACAAATATTAGGAGAATGTGGAGAAAGGTAAACCTTTGTACACTGTTGGTAGGAATGTAAATTGTGCAGCCACTGAGGAAGACAGTATGGAGGTTTCTCAGAAAGCTCAAAATAGAACTACCATATGATCCAGCAATTCCTCTTCTGCATGAAAGTGAAAGAGGAAGTTACTCAGTTGTGTCTGACTCTTTGCGACCCCATGGACTATACAGTCCATGGAATTCTCCAGGCCAGAATACTGGAGTGGGTAGCCGTTCCCTCCTCCAGGGGAATTTTCCCAACCCAGGGATCGAACCCAGGTCTCCCACATTGCAGGTGGATTCTTTACCAATTGAGCCACAAGGGAAGCCCAAGAATACTGGAGTGGGTAGCTGATCCCTTCTCCAGCAGAGAACACACACACACAGTAGAATACTCAGTTCAGTTCAGTCGCTCAGTCGTGTCCGACTCTCTGCGACCCCATGAATCGCAGCACGCCAGGCCTCCCTGTCCATCACCAACTCCCGGAGTTCACCCAAACTCACGTCCATCGAGTCAGTGATGCCATCCAGCCATCTCATCCTCTGTCGTCCCCTTCTCCTCCTGCCCCCAATCCCTCCCAGCATCAGGGTCTTTTCCAATGAGTCAACTCTTCGCATGAAGTGGCCAAAGTACTGGAGTTTCAGCTTTAGCATCATTCCTTCCAAAGAGCACCCTACTCAGCCATGAAAAGAATGAAATTTTGTTTGCAACAACATGGTTGGACATGGATGGCATATAAGTCAGACAGAGAAAGATAAATACTGTATTATATCTCAAATGTGGAATCTTTGAAAAACAACAAGCTAATGAATATAGCAAAAAAAGAAGCAGACTCAGAGATATAGAGAACAAACTAGTGGTTACCAGTGGGGAGATGGGGAAGGATTAAGGGGTACAAACTGTTGGGTGTAAGATAGGCTATAAAGGATGTATTATATAACATGAGGAATATGTCCAATATTTTGTAATGACTATAAGTGGAGTGTGACTTTAAAAAATTGTATTAAAAATAAATTTTAAAAAGAGAAGTGGGGCAGATTTGAGATATTCTGAGAGTTGACAGCACTTGGATGTGGGGAATAAGAGGTAGGTACAAATCAATAAGAGCTCCTCAGTTTAAAGTTTAATTGTTTTTTAAAAAAACTTTATCTTCATTTTCTTTTTCCTGGGTGGTTTATTGACTGGTTCTTTTTTTAAAAAAATTGTGCTTACTTTTTGAATTATCAACAGTTTCACCTGATACAAAATCAAGATCTAAAAGGTGTACAGGGAAAATTCTCCCTCCACCAACCATTAGACCTCCAAGAAAGCAATGTGTATTCTGAATTTAATGCATATCATTCCAGGAATATTTTATGCATATAGAAGCAAATATATATATACAGATATACATATATATGCATCACACACACAATGGAAATATTTCTCCCCTTTTATATAAATAAAAACATGTAACAGACATTTTTCTGCACCTTGATTTTTCTACTTAAGAACACACCTTGAAGATTATTCCCATCGTAATTATCTTGCTACATCAAATTACCTCTGAACTCAGTGGCTTGTGACGACATTTACATCTCTGTTTCTATAGGTTAGAACTGCTTACTTGGGTCCTCCACTCAGGGCCTCTCCTGGGCTGCCGTCAAGGTGTCATCTGGGATCAGATGCCAAGTTCACTTGTGCAGCTGTTGGTAGGATTCAGTCCCTTAGGAGCTGCCAGACCCTTGGCCTCGTCCCTTGCAGAACCTGGCTGCCTCTCCAGCATGGCAGCTTACATCATCAGGGTAAGTGCCCTGAGAAGAGAGTGAGCAAATTGGAAGTCCCTAGCTTTTTAAAGCCCAATCTCTGAGTGATCTCCAAGGCCTTTGTTGTATTCTAGCTGTTGGAAGAAGGTATTAGGTCCAGCTGTTCCCTATCCCCACCCCAAACCACCATAATCATCCATATACACAAGGAGGGCATTATACACGGATGTAAATCCTGGGAGGCGGGATCACCAGCAGCTATTTCAGAAGCTGCTAACCACAATTCTCTCAAAGCACATAATAGAAAGCACACTTGGTCTGTCCCAGCCTTCCATCAAATGGATGGGCCCTTGTTCCTTTAACTGGGGTTCCACTGATAGGCTGACCTGTTAACGTCTTTTACCCCTGCTGGTGGGGAAGTTCCTGAGAGTGGGGGTCTTGTGTGTGTGGTGCATGTAGTTGGCACTCAGCTATTGCTATGCTCTTTGGGCTGTGTGTAGGGTGGAGAAAGTTTTGTTGGGTCTGTCTTGATCAAGACAGACTATAAACTGTTGCTTGTTCTTCATGGAACTGTGGGTGCTTTGAATGGATAGAAGATTTGAGGAACTCCATTCCAGAGGACTGCAGAAAGCACATTTGAACCTGATTGTCACCTGGAACAGAAACTGTGAAAAGGGCTTGGACCAGCCTGGACTGGACGTACATGATATATACACAATATTCTGGACTGCACTGATCTTGGACCTTCTGTATTCCTGTAATCATTCTGCAATTTGCAAAGAGCAGGGCGTGACTTCAGGATGGGGGTAAATGCCATTAAAGAAAAATTCCTACTGCCAGTCATCCTAAGAGGACAATGTCCTGGGGCAAAAATTGAGGACTCAAGAGGTGAGCCCTGGGGATGACAGGGAAGTTTCTCTCTCTCCTCCTCTGTCCGTGCTTTAAGAAAGGTGCATCTGGGGACTTCCCTGGTAGTCCAGTGGCTAAGACTCCATGCTCCCAATGCAGGGGACCAAGGTTTGAACCCTAGTCAGTGAACTAGATCTCACATGCTGCAACTGAGAGTTAGCATGCCGCAGTGAAGATTGGTTTCCCCAGTGGCTCAGCAGTGAAAAATCCGCCTACAGTGCAGGAGACCTAAGTTTGATCCCTGGGTCAGGAAGATCCCCTGGAGAAGGAAATGGCAACCCACGCCAGTATTCTTGCCTGGGAAATCCCAAGGATAGAGGAGCGTGGTAGGCTACAGTCCATGGGGTCACAAAGAGACACGACCTAGCGACTAAATAGCAACGGTGAAGATGGAGATCCCTCATACCACAGATAAGAGCTGACACAGCCAAATAAATATAAACTAAACAAAAGAAAGTTGCATCTGTCCTTTGATGGAAGGCACGGTCCAAGCAAACCTTGGAGATGGTGCTAGGCTGGGCCCTGCCGAATGGAACTAGCCAGGGCTAGCCAGGTCTGTGACCTTGTGAGATTACCTGGATAACGGCCTGGGATCTGTAGACTCTGAGAAAAACCATATCAATCATAGTCTTGAGTATTTCTCTTTGTTTTACTCTTCTTCCATGGTCTCTGAAATTTTGTCAGCTCATGCTAGAAGCTGTGCCTGGTTTCTGTTAAGTATGATGCATTGAGAAAAGGGCCCTGGCCATGCTTGGGGCTGAGAGGCTATGAGGAGGCCAGTGGAAGGCTCCTTGGTGCAAGCATCCACAGAGAGTGGTCATGCCCAGGCAGGTGGGAAGGCACAGAGGGTGTGGGACCACTGCAGAAGCTGAAGGGGAAGAGTAGAAAGTGGGAGTTCTAGGGCTGGTGTAACTCAGCACTGAGGCGCTCTCCAAGATTGCTGGAACACTCTGCAGGGGCTGGGTTCCCATAAGGGCCTGTAGGGTTCAAAGTTAGTTGTAATTTAAGTATTTAAAGGGAATAAGATAGCTTTATTATCCTTGGCTGGGGAAGCCTGAACACAGCCATCCTCTTAGATGTGGTAGTAAAAGATCACACCAATAATCTAGTGTGTCGACATTTTAATAGAACACTTTACAAAGCGTTTTTACATACGCCCCTTGCTAGTAGATCTTCAAATAAATCTACAAGGTAGGTAGAACAGGTATTATTTAATTATTCTCATTAATTAACAGATGAGCCATATGAAACCTGTAGGTCAAATGTGATTAAATGTCAACAACTTACATGGTTCAGCTGAATATTATGATATAAATAGAAACTATAATTATTATTGGAAAGAAAAACAGTAATAGTTACATTTTTTTTAAAGCACCTCACCAGACACAAAATCTGCTGGCAATTTTTGTTTTCATAATTTTTGTTATTTTTTGGCTACACTGTGCAGCATAAGGGATCTTTGTTCCCCTACCAGGGATCAAACTCACGCCCCCCGCAGTGGAAACACTGAGTCCTTAACCACTGGACTGCCAGGGAAGTCCCAGTAACCATTACATACCTGGCATATTGCTAAGCTCTTACCACATTTTCTCTCATTTAGTTCTCACGAGAACTTGCTGAGATGGTTTGATAAATTGCAACTGTGTTCACCCTGCTTATTTAACTTATATGCAGAGTACATCATGAGAAACGTTGGGCTGGATGAAGCACAAGCTGGAATCAAGATTGCCAGGAGAAATATCGATAACCTCAGATATGCAAATGACACCACCCTTATGGCAGAAAGTGAAGAAGAACTAAAGAGCTTCTTGAAGAAAGTGAAAGAGGAGAGTGAAAAAGTTGGCTTAAAGCTCAACATTCAGAAAATGAAGATCATGGCATCCAATCCCACCACTTCATGGCAAATAGATGGGGAAACAGTGGAAACAGTAGCAGACTTTATTTTGGGGGGCTCCAAAATCACTGCAGATGGTGACTGCAGCCATGAAATTAAAAGATGCTTACTCCTTGGAAGGAAAGTTTTGACCAACGTAGATAGCATATTCAAAAGCAGAGACATTACTTTGTCAACAAAGGTCCATCTAGTCAATGCTATGGTTTTTCCAGTGGTCATGTATGGATGTGAGAGTTGGACTGTGAAGAAAGCTGAGAGCCAAAGAATTGATGCGTTTGAACTGTGGTGTTGGAGAAGACTCTTGAGAGTCCCTTGGACTGCAAGGAGATCCAACCAGTCCATCCTAAAGGAGATCAGTCCTGGGTGTTCATTGGAAGGACTGATAATGAAGCTGAAACTCCAATCCTTTGGCCACCTGATGCGAAGAACTGACTCATTTGAAAAGACCCTGATGCTGGGAAAGATTGAGGGCAGGAGGAGAAGGGAATGAGAGAGGATGAGATGGTTGGATGGCATCACTGACTCAATGGACATGGGTTTGGGTGGACTCCAGGAGTTGGTGATGGTTAGGGAGGCCTGGAGCCTTGTAGGCTGCAGTCCATGGGGTCACAAAGAGTCGGACACAGCTGAGTCATGCATTGGAGAAGAAAATGCAACCCACCCCAGTGTTGTTGCCTGGAGAATCCCAGGGACGGGGGAGTCTGTTGGGCTGCCGTCTACGGGATCACACAGAGTCGGACACGACTGAGCGACTGTATTGAACTGAACTGAACCGTGTTCCTACTGGCCCCCCTTCAAGGGCCACAAACCCAGCTGCTGGGAATATTGGCTCCTGGTGTCTCACTGCTCCTTCCCTCCCTGGGAATTTTCCTGGCTACAAGTCATTGCCTCCACCAAGGCAAGGCCCAGACCTTTGGGCTGTCTTCAGCCAGTGACTGGTTGATGCAGAGAAGTCATGCCCTGGCCTCCTTGCCACATTCTGGAACCCTCTAGAAGGGCCATCCCAGCTCAGAGCTTCCTGTGCGACCATCTGAGGCCTTGCCTGCAGCCACATTGTGATCATTTACTCCCTCTTTCCAATCCTGTCCTCTTACAGCTCTTATCTCTCAGAGTTCTGCCTGCTAAACCTTCTCCGTCTCAGAGTCTGCTTTCAGGGAGCCCGAACCAAGGCAGTTTGGGCCATAAGTGGTCTTACAAAGCAGAAAATGGAATTTGGAGAGGGACCATTTGCCAGCCAGGTATCAGTGAACCTGATGGATAGAAGTAAGCTTAGTCCCCGGCATGCCATAACCTTGCGATGGTTAAAACTCACTCACTGTTGGTGACCTGGGCTGGCATATGGGTGGAAGGTATTTGCACCTGGCTGGTGCGATGTTTTTGGCAATTGAAGGAAGCAGTGAATGTAAGGACCATGGAAATGAAGAACTTTGCCAGGCCCATTGATTTACTCACAAAGGGTAATGACAGTCTCAGAGTGAAAAATCACTCAGGCCAAAGGCAAAAGCCAGAGGACTGCCTGGGCAGCATTTGAGGAACTCCCACCTGCAGAGGGAGGACCAGGCTTTAGACATAATGGTAAGAGTGAAAGAGCTCCAGAGAAGGCGGGCGCTTAGTTCTGATGGGCCTTGTGTGCCAAGGTCAGATCACTGTTAGGAAAGTGGTAGGAGCCTGAGAGCTGGGCTGGGCATATATGAGTGAATGCAATCGAGAGCCCTCTCAGATTCTTCTGGACCCACCGGACCTGCAGAAGTGACCTGCTGCGGCTGCTGCTAAGTCGCTTCAGTTGTGTCTGACTCTGTGCGACCCCATAGACGGCAGCTTACCAGGCTCCCCCGTCCCTGGGATTCTCCAGGCAAGAACACTGGAGTGGGTTGCCATTTCCTTCTCCAGCAGAAGTGACCTACTTCTCTTTTTTTCCCCACTGGGTCCCCAGGGAAGTCCCTGAGAGTTTATTTTTAAAGATTTTTTTTGATGTGGGCCATTTTTAAAGTCTTTATTGAACTTGTTACAATATTGCTTCTGTTGTTTATATTCTTTTTTTTTTTTTTGGCTGTGAGGCATGTGGGATCTTAGCTCTCCAACAAGGGATGGAACCTACACCTCCTGCATCGAAGGTGAAGTCTTAACCACTGGACCATCAAGGAAGTCCCAGAAGTGATCTACTTCTAGTTGGCAAATAGTGGTTCCCCCATTTAGGAAGATAGCACTTCATTTGAAATGAGGTAGGTGCCCTGCAAGATAAAGCTTGTCTCCCTAGGAACCGACTTCCACCTCTTCTCTATCTGATGGACAACGAGCCAAATCCCAGGTATGCTGGGCTAGCTAAGGGAGGAGGGAGATTATCTGCTGAATCTGACTCATAACATTCAGGCAGGAAGTGGGCACAGAACTGAATCCCAAGGGGACCAGATCAAGAGGGGAGGAAGATGAAGTTGGATAAGAGCAGGTGTTGATACAGAAGTACTCTCCCATGATATCAGATTTAACAGCCTGGCCAGAAACCTAGGAGGTAGTGCTAATACACTTTAAAGATGGATTTTAGAAGTGGAGGAAAAGCAAATGTCCACACGAGTGAAGTAGAAATGTCAGAGCTGCTGTGGCAGAGGGTGGAGGAAGAAATCAAAAGGCCCAGAGGAGTGGGCATGTCAGAGTGTTTGTAGTGCTGGAGGCCAGAAAACCCACAAGGCAACTCTGTGCTGCGGGAAGCCCTGGAGAGCATCCTTTATGGAGGCAGTAAGGAAGAAGCTGGGGAGGCAGGGGCACAGTAGGAAATGCTATTACAGAGCTGGGCTGTCTGATACCCATGGGGACTAGAGGGTCCAGACATAACAGTGGTCAGGCGGTGGTGCTTAGCCTCTAGAACCCAGGTGGGCACAATGATTGCAGTGAACAGTAAAACCGGAGTGGCAATCCGAGTGGCAGTCAGGGGCACCTGACCTGCAGAGGACTGTGGAGATGATTAATAGAACACAGTGTTCCTAGACGGGTGGATAAGATAGATGGGTGTATTACTCAATTTAGACAATCAAAAGAAATCAAGGGGGCTGAAGGCAGCCGCCACCAGTGAAATGTCGTGATCCCTTAACCAGTTTCTGGACCTGAGCCATTGACTAAAGGACATGCAACATCATGGCAAATTTGAATTCAGTGGTATTCCCTCCAAGTTCTTTCCAAAAAGAACCTGTGACCATTTACTTGTTTAACTGAGCATGGGACAGGGGAATGTCCTTGTCCAAGGACTTGGCAGAATTTTTGGCCACAGGGTCTGAATTGACAATCCAGGATTTGAATTGACAGGGATTCAGGGTGTGAATTGACAGGGTCTGGTGACCCAAAGTGCCATCACCACCACCCTCTCCATTAGAGTGAGGGGGAATAATGGAGCCTTGGCCTTGCTCCAGCTCACTGTGAGTTTACAGGTCCAATGTGGTTACTTACTGTTCCTGGGTGTGTATTGGAAGAGACAATCCTTGGTAGCTGGTAGAACCCCCTATATGGGTTCCTTGGCCGATGGAATAAGAGCTAATACAGTAAAGAAGGCTAACTGAAGCCTCTAAAGTGCTCCCTCTCCCTGGCCTAGATGGTAAATCAAGTACAAGATAGTATCTATCCCAGGGGGAATGGCCGAAATCAGTGCCACCCTCAGTGATAAAAACATGCAGGAATGGTGGTCTCTGTCGTATTTCCATTTAACTCACCCATCAGGCCTCTACACAAAGTGGATAAAATGGCTGAAGAGAGTAAACTACCCCAAAGCTAACCAAGCAGGAGCCCCAGTCGGTGCTGTTTTGCTAAAGTAGGGTATCTTTGCTGGAGCAGATCAACATAGCCTCCAATACTGATGGTGCCTGCCCATCGATCTTTTTTTTTTTTCTTCTTCATTGATCTGTTTTTTGTTTTCTTTTCCATCCCTGTCAGAAAGGAGGGTCAAAGCAGTGCCCATTCACGTGGAACAGAGGACAGGATACATTAATGCCTTGCATCAGGGCTGTGTTACCTCCCCCGCCTTCTACCATCGTGGAGTCTGGAGGGACCTGGATCATCTGGACCTTCCACAGAGCATCACACGAGAGTGCACCATACCAATGACCCCACGTTCATGAGACCAGTTCAGGAAGAAGTAACAAGTATGATGCATTTTCTCTAGAGGGGAGGATACAAACCCTGTCTAGATTTAGGGCCCAACACATCATGAAGCATATGGAGGTCAAGTGGCCTGGGGACGTCCCCTCCAAAGTGAAGGATGTAAAGAACAAACGGTGGGACACTGCAGCCCAGGTGAGACTGAGCTCCCATGAAACTGTCCCCCATAGCTACAGCTGACATCACAGGCCAGCGGAGGGTATGTGACGTAGGGCACTAGAGGTGTCTCCTCTACCCCATTATACAGAGGAGGCAACAAAGTCTCAGCAAGGTTAAATACATTGCCCATTAACACAGAGTTGGCAAGTGGTGGATCTGGATTAAAATCTACATCTGTTTGACTTCAAAACCCATCTTCTTTAATACCTGTGTTGCATAGCTAATGAGCCCGGGAACAGAGGGAATATGTGTGGCCTCTTCTTGTATTTTGGGTGCCCTGAGAATCAGGCTGTGCAGCAGAGAGGCCTGCAGGGGAAGCTTTTGCAGGACTGGTACCCGCAGGGAATGAAGAAGGCAGGACTGGGCACAGAGGTTGAGGGCATCATGCAGGCTGTTCTGGAGCTCAGCTGGCTCTGTAGGGTTGTCCCTCCTGGCAAGTAGGGGCTGAGCCTTTGTACTCCTTCATGGAGGCGGTCCTTGGGCTTGAGAAAGGTGGGCCTTCTCAGCCAAGGCAAGTCCTTGAGGCAACTCAGCTGAGAGCCATCAGCCTTCAACACTTCCAGCTGCTAGGGAAGGTGGGCTTCAGCGCTGGAGAGGGCGCTGGGTGATTCCCCACGCTATCCACCACTTCTCTCCAGCCCACAGCTAGTGAGCTAGTGGGTGAGGAGCAGGAACACACACGGAGGTCCTCTGTCTCTAAACCTAATGAGCTTAGCCTTGTTTTTCCAGCTCCATCATGTACTCCCCTATCTCAGGGTACACGAGCAAGAACATGGGCTCCAACTGAGAGTCATTGAGTGGCAAGACCAGGACCAGTAACTCAGCCAAACTTGATCAATCAGGACAAGGAGGAGGTGTTGTTATGAGGGAATGCTATCTTCATCTGAGAAGAGAGAAGAAATTTCATTTACTCAAAAAAATCGAGTGCTTACTGTATTCCAAGCCCTGCTCTAAGTGTGGGAGAAGTTGAAGAAAGTAAACAGATCTCCTTCCCTTTAGAATTTCCTTTCTATGGAAGAGGACAACAGGAGAGTGAGCCCTGGTCCTCCAGGCCTCCAAGTGGACTTGCTTACTTGAGAAGATGAGTGGAATAGGTCTCCTGCCTTTTCATAAGATGCCTGCAGGAAAATGATGCCTAGTCGGTTTCTCTGTGATTATCTGCCATGTATAAGCAAGTAAGGAAATGTGGGTAACAGTTGCTACCTTTGGGAGGGAGTAGAATGGGTGGAATGGGGGAGTAAAGGGGACTTTAATTCTCTCACTCTCTCCCAGCCTCTCTCCGTGCTTCCCCTTTCCTTCACCACCTCCTTATTGCCTGGGTACCCAGGGTGCAGCCACTAAGCAGGGGGTTGGGTGTGTGGTGGGGGGCTGCCCTGGTTTCCCCTCAGCTCTGTTTGAGCTGGAAGGGCACTTGGAGTTTCCCTACCTAGTCCCCTCTGTTCCTTCACCCTCGGGACTCCTCTTGGTGTGCACTGAGAAGGGGGAAGCAAGGACTTGGATATTCTGTAAAATGGGGCCCATGTTTGGGAGAAAGTCATTCTACAGACTTTAATTTTGTACTCTGTATAGTTTTGTGCTACTTGAAAGTTTTATAAGCATGCTGTGTATATTGCATGTCTAGTGCCGTTGTGAGTTTCTTTGTTTACTTATCTCTTTCTTTCTTTTTTTAATTTATTTGGCTGCACGGGGTCTCAGTTGCAGCATGTGAACTCTTAGTTGCAGCATGTGGGATCTAGTGCCCTTACCAGGGATGGAACCTGGTCCTTCTGCATTGGGAGCATGGAGTCTTAGCCACTGGGCCACCAGTGTATACCTCTTTTTTGGGCATTGCAGGAAGAAGACTCTAGCTGACAAACCAGGCCTGTCTCCAGACTCCTGGGGGTGAAGACCTCTTGGCTGGCACCCACCTTTGGCCTAATAATGAAGGTAGTCGGGCTGTGTATCAGAGCCCAGCCTCTCTGTCTGGGTCTCCCTTTGTGGGCACGTCTGCTACCCTGTCTCCCTGTAGCCCCTTCCTTTGAATGATTGTGGTTGTAGCTCATCTTGGTGAGGGCTAAGTTCTCTCCCGATGGGCTTCCTCTCCCCTGGAGCCTTTTTGCCCAGGCACTTCATCCTGGGCCTTCTTGCTCGGGGTGAAAGGCTCTGTGTCTTGAGAAGGGAACACTCAGCAGTAGCTGCTGATGCTGGTGATCCGGTGACAGCAGACTCTCCTTAGAGAGGAACTGTGAGTCCGCTGGGGACAACCAGGCTGGCTTTGGAGACGAGTTGTAGGATTCATCATGGATGATTTTGTTTGTTTGAAGTGTAGTTGGTTCACAATATCATGTTAGTTTCAGGTGTACAGCATAGAGATTCAGTATTTTTGCAGGTTATATTCCATTATATTGATAGGTTATTACAAGAGAATGGGTATAATTCCCTGTGCTATGCAATAACCCCTGTTGCTTAGCTCTTTCATATATAGTAGTTTATTTCTGTAAACCCCAAATTGATCCTCCCTTCCCTCTCCCCTGTGATAACCATAAGTTTGTTTCCTATGTCTGTGAGTCTGTTTCTGCTTTGAATATAGATTATTTGTATTATTTACTAGGTTCCACATATGAGTGATGTCAGAGAGTATATTTGTCTTTCTCTGCCTGACTTTGCTGAGCACAATATTCTCTAGGGTCCATTGTTGCAGATAGCTGGGAACTGCATTCAGTGCCCACTCTTCTGGAAATAGCGCCACAGTTTTGCCTTAGTGATGGACCTGTCTTTCATCTGATACATTTTGTTGGGATTGGCCATCAAGGGACCCCATCATCTCTGGCCCGAGGATGAGCTGTGTCACCCAGTATTTAGGCTGATTAAACACTCTGTCCTAGCAAGAGATAGCAGTTGATACCAAAACAGAAAATGTCTGGGGTCTGTTCCTCTCCGTTCCAGTGACTATACCCTGGCGTCTGCTTCCTGGATTCCTGAAACTGCTGTCCTACCTGTCCTTGTGGCTTCAGTTCTTCTTTGAGTTTTCTGTTGCCTCTCATCTTCCAATAAAGTACTTTCTGGGTGAGGTACCCAGAGTCAGTTTCTATTGCTTACCACATAAGACCCCAGGCTAATATGGCGCCCATGCCTACTAGGTCTTTCAAGCCCCATTCCCTCCCCTAACAGTGGTTCAGGCTTCTCAGTTTGCACACATGTGTGTGGCTCTGCTGAGTTTTATTTATACTGTGGATGGGGTGTGGGCACTGGTTGAGCAGGTCAGGTCAGGCATGAGGAACTAAGGGAGATGGTGGGGTCACCTAGCTTCATATCCTTGTTCTGAACCACGCTATCTGATTGGAATTGCACAGGCATGGGAGGGGGTCTGTGGCAGATACAGGCAGAGCAAAAAGCCATAGTCTGAACACACTGTGTCTTCTCAAAGTGCTAGCTTGAAGATCGTATGGGGGCAGGGAGACATGGTGGTTGTTTTTGGTTTGGGTGTTTTTTTTTTTCAATTTTAAATTAAATACATATATATTTGGGCCTCCCTGGTGGCTCAGTTGGTAAAGAATCAGCCTGCAATGCAAGAGACGTGGGTTTGATCCCTGGGTCAGGAAGATCCCAAGGAGAAGGGTTTGGCAACCCACTCCAGTATTCTTGCCTAAAGAATCCCCATGGACTGAGGAGCCTGGTGGGCAATGGTACATAGGGTCGCAAAGAGTCAGACATGACTGAAGCAACTTAACACACATTAAAAAAAAAATTAATTAAATACATGTATATTTGGACATAGAAGAATCTGCAGCAATTTTTATGTGAACACAAGTGTATTCTAAGAAATGTCCTACTGGCGGAAAGCCAATTCCATATGCATATCTAAACCTCTTGGCAGTATGCATTCTTCTCTGCAGCTATAAATGGTTCATTGGAAATTTAGAGAGACACTGATATCAGGAGCTTTGATTAAACTACACAGGCTGTTCTAATCCAGGTTGACTCCTCTGTCTACACTCAGATTCCTTTTTGGGTTGAGCTAGAAGTGGGAGCCTCTCAGAGTCTTGCTGTCCCTGAAGTCTTTCCCAGACCCTAATTACTGCTACCTTGTTAAAAATGGGCACACTTGTTAAAAAACTCTTCAGAGGAGAGACAGCCCTTTCTTCCATGGGTAAATGTAGAAAGCTTAAAATCAGTGTGGTGGATCTTATGATAGAGATGCTAAATATATAGTTTCCTATTATGTTCTGGGCATTTCCCATGTTTAATCATTATATCCATAAGGCAAAAATAGTGTTAGTCCCCATGGTATAGATGAAGATATTGGGGTTCAGTGAGGCTGGGTAAAAAGCCCAAAGCCACACAGCTAATTAGGCCATTTTTTTCTTAAATATCATTCTTGTTCATCTCTCCCTTTTAAAACTGTCCTCTTTAAATCCACAAAACTCCTCAGCCTGAATGGGTTTATTGTCTGATACTTTCTCCATAACCGGGGGTAGGGACTAGGTGGGGAAGGAGGAGGGTTCTCTTTACCCAGGGGACTCTGGCCATCTGAGGCTGGAGAAAGGCCCAGAGAGGAGGAGGGGCCTGAAGACAATTTGCCCCCAGTGCCTCTGTCCTGTAGAACAGTGGCCCTCAATCTTTTTGGCACCTGGGACCAGTTTCATGGAAGGGGGAAGGGGAAGTTTCCAGGATGATTAAAGCATATTACACTTATTGTGCACTTTATTTCTGTTATGATTATATCAGCTCCATCTCAGATCATCAGCATTAGATCCTGAAGTTTGGGGACCTCTGCTGTAGAATGGAGATGGTGGGCTTTGAGAACAATCAGGGCTGGATCTGAGACTCCACTCTCCTGCTGACCATAGATAAGAGGGGCAAGGCAGGGGTTAGAGAGGCAGAGAAACCCACCACCACCAACATGCCACAGTTAGGGTCAAAACCAACTCTGTTCCCAGTGTCCCTACAAAGAGGAACAGCAGCTGCTACGCCTCCCACCACATCTGATTGAGTATCCTGCAGAATGTTAAACCAGTTTTGGAGAAGTTGATGGCAAAGTGGCCATACCTATGCCCAACAGCCTGGCCTTGGCCAAACGTGCCCTTGTGAACTCATCCTGACCCAAACCGCCCAGCCTGCTGGTGCTCTTGCTGTCCCCTGACACTGCTGCCCAGGGATCTAGGACCAGCACAGGAAGGACCACAGGACACCCTTCTTTGACTCTTGGGCTGGAGTCCAAGGTGGTGACTCCTCCTTGCTGAGGTCCCTTTGGGGGTGGAAGTGTTGTCTCCTGCCCCCAACTTTCCCAGGACATCCTGTGCGGCAAGGGCTGATAACACGGCCCCTGGGGCAGCAGTCCCTTGTGGCCCGTCCTTGAACGCTCTGACCCGAGCCTGGGACTCTGGCAGCTGGGAATCCCTGATCATGATACCCTCTCCAGAGAGGAGCAAGAATCGGCTACTTTATTGTCAAGTTAAAATAAAATTTTAAACTTCGTTTCCATTATGTGTTTCTTTTAAGGGAAGAGATTCCATCCTGCGCTGCAACACTTTTATGCTCTGCAGACCTGTCTGATGGGCACAGCCCAAGCCTATCACCCTGACCTCCTCCCAACCAAACAACCATCTTCCCACCAATAGTTCCAGAATGTCCCGCTGAGCTGATGGTCCCAGTGGCTCTGAAGGGCTGCTGGGGGATGAAGATAAATCACTCCCTTTTCTTGTGTTGCTGTGAGTCTTCAAGGGGATGAGGAAGCCAGGCACCAAGTGGGGAGCATGCTGTGGAGGTCTTCAATCAGCTAGCCTGAGTCTCCCTGTCCCTAACTCACAGGGTGGCCCTGACATATCTTGCTTACTCACCTGAAGTCTCACGTAGGCTCCTATAGGTCCTCTAGGCTCGAGGCAGGTATTTTCAACCCTATCTTTGAAACTGAGGTCTAGAGAAGGCGAGTGACTTTCTTAAGGTCATAAAGCTGGATGTGCCCCCAGGGCCACTCTTTTGTGAATTACAGTAAAGAGTGGAGACAAGAAGACAAGTTGAGTGACATGGTGACACTCTGCAGGGAATAACCCATTACCTTTATTTCAGTTCAGTTCAGTTGCTCAGTCATGCCCCATTCTTTGCAACCACATGGATGGCAGCATGCAAGCCTTCCCTGTTCACCACCAACTCACAGAGCTTGCTCAAACTCATGTCCATTGAATTGCTGATGCCATCCAACCATCTCATCCTCTGTCATCCCCTTCTCCTCTTGCCTTCAGTCTTTCCCAGCATCATGGTCTTTTCCAGTGAGACAGCTCTTTGCATCAGGTGACCAAAGTTTTGGAGCTTCAGCTTCAGCATCAGTCCTTTCAATGAATATTCAGGATTGATTTCCTTTAGGATTGACTGGTTGGATCTCCTTGCAGTCCAAGGGACTCTCAAGAGTCTTTTCCAACACCACATTTTAAAAGCATCAATTCTTTGGTGCTCAGCTTTTTTTATGGTCCAACTCTCACATCCATATATGACAACTGGAAAAACCATAGCTTGGACTATATGGACCTTTGTCAGCAAAGTAATGTCTCTCTGCTTTTTAATATGCTGTCTAGGTATGTCATAGCTTTTCTTCCAAGGAGCAAGCATCTTTTAATTTCCTGGCTGCAGTCACCATCTGCAGTGATTTTGGAGCCCAAGAAAATGACATCTCTCACTGTTTCCATTGTTTCCGCATCTATTTGCCGTGAAGTGATGGGACTGGATGCCATGATCTTAATTTTTGGAATGTTGAGTTTTAAGCCAGCTTTTTCACTCTCCTCTTTCACTTTCATCAGGAGGCTCTTTAGTTCTTTTTCCCTTTCTGCTGTAAGAGTGGTGCTATCTGCATATCTGAGGTTAATGTATTTATTCTTAAATACTTTATTTATTTGACTGCATTAAGTCTTAGTTGTGGCACTTGGGATCTTTCACTGGGGGGTGTGGAACTGTCTAGTTTGTGGAACATGGGCTCATTAGCTGCTGCATGTGGGCTTAGTTGCCCCAGGGAACGTGACATCCTAGTTCCCTGACAGGATTGAAACTGCATCCCCTGCATTGGAAGGCAGATCTTTTACCACTGGACCACCAGGAAGTCCCAGTAACCCATTACCTTTAAAAACACTTTTTTGAACCTTAGTGGAAACATTCATTTCTCCATTCATTCATTCATTCTCATATCTGTACATGGAACAAAATTGGGGGAGGCATCAATAAGTACTGGGCATGATGAAAGGAGTGGAAGGGGATAAAGAGAGGGGTCAGCTGTGATTCTTGTCCTTGAGAATTCACCACATGTGGGATGATGGATATTGAGAAGCAAAAATACTAGAAAGTCATTTATTTATTCCTTTGTGAAAGTTCTTTGGTCTTCTAAAAGCCTTTATGGAAAAAAGATCTCTAAGGAGGTGGTGGGCACATATGAGGTGAGGGTCTGAGCACAAAGTTTAGCAACTCACAATTGCATTAAGAGTTGTGTGTGTGTGTGTGTGCAAGGGGTGGGGGGTGTGCCTGAACACATTCTTGGACATCAGAATCCCTCCCACCACATTCCCCACCACGTCTCCACAGTCACAGGAACTTTGTAATCACATCCAGCCTGGGACTTAACCAAACACAGCATTCCACCACCCTCTGCAACCTCTTTGTTTGATCCTCCCCCTGGAGACACAGGTCATGAGGAAGAGAAGGGGGGAGGGGGGCAAACTGCAGGGAGCTGAGGGGAGTTTCCTCCGAATCCTCCTTGAATTCAGGAACTGAAAACAAGATGCCATTCCCCAGGCCTCCTGAGCCGGCTCTCCCGTACATTATTGGAGCTCAGTTGCAGAAACCCAGGAGGTCACCAGTCCAACCCACTTGGGTTAACAGCCCAGAAAGCGGCAGTAACGTCTTTGATGTCACACAGCAGAAGGAAACTGCTGACGGTAGCCACCCATAGAGCATGATTTTAGAAGCCGGGGAAAGAGACGTCTGCTTCAGGGACTTCCCCAGCAATTACCGATGATGCCTCAGCTGCCTTCTCTCAGCATCCAGCCTTTTAGTCCACCATCAGAGATCAGTCTAAGCAGCAAATGCAGCAGGGGAGGGCGCCTCGTAATGGAAACTCATTTATGCTAGGGTGTAGATGACTGACAGGCGTGGATGACTGATATCATGGTAGAGGTTGAGATAGTAGGGGCAAAGGAGAGTGAGTGAGTGAAGTCGCCCAGCCGTGTCCGACTCTTTGCGACCCCATAGACTGTAGCCCACCAGACTCCTCCGTCCATGGGATTTTCCAGGCAAGAGTACTGGAGTGGGTTGCCATTTCCTTCTCCAGAGGATCTTCCCGACCCAGGAATTGAACCCGGGTCTCCCACATTGTAGGCAGATGCTTTACCGTCTGAGCCACCAGGGCAAAGGAGAGAAGATCAGAAGAGCACTGGATCCTGCAAAGGCAAGAGGTGACAGGTTCAGTCTAAAGGGAGGCAGGCGCAGAGCTGGAGGCTTAAGGCACCAAAGAGAAACTTTGTATCTGCTCTGTAAGCCCTGGGTCCTGTGGCTGATTTTGTCTTTCCTCTGGGAAGGAAGCTGTGAGCTTTCTAAAGTGTCAAATCACTCTTCGAGTCTAATCCTGTTGCCTTCTACAGAGAACGTGTTTTAGATTTATTTCCAGACTCCATGTAAAAGTATCCGCAGGGTCATTCATTTAGGCTACCTGGGCCTGGTGGATGCCTCAGCATCTCAGGCAGGGCGGCACTTCCTTCCTCCAGCCCTGTGGGAAATGAGGTTTTTCTCAGGGTGAGGTTTCTCTTGTGTCTTGTTTTGTTTTTTAATAATTTAAGCTCCCTGCTTTATGTATCTAATCTCTTCATATTTGCAATATAAAAACAGGTCCAAGGAGCATTTTACATTCTCTGAGTGTGTTGTAATTGGTGTTTATCATTTATTTAATCTTTTCCTTTCTTTAGTGTTTTTAGTTACTTAAATACATACTCATTATAAAGGATTCAAAAAGAGAAAAGTATGTGACATACCAGGAAAATGTCACTTTATCACTTTCTACTGCTAGAGTCACTGTTAGCGCTTCGGTGAGTATCTTTCTTTCTTTTGGTCTTTGCCTTTTTTTTGTTTTAAACAAAAAAGGGATCATAGGCTACATCAGCAGTTCTCAAAGGGTGGTTTTATGAATTCCAAAACATTCCTGAGACCATTTCAGAGGGTCCATAGGGCCAAAGCTGTTTTTATAATGCGCTAAAGCATTATTTGCTTTCTTCACAGTGTTGATATTTGCATTGATGTTACAAAATACAGAAGTGGGTAAAACTGCTGGTGCCGCAGATCAGGGTGGTGGCACCAAACTGTCCTGGGGTGGGGGTGCGGAATCACTGTATGCTTCACCAGCACACTCTTGGAATAACAGAAATTCTATTTTCCATAAGAACACCCTTGATAGAACACTAAAGATGACTAATTTTATTAAATTTCAACCCTGGAGTCCCTTTATTTTTAAGAATCTGTAATGAGATGAAGAGTACACATCAAACACTTCAGCTGCATTCCAAGTTACAGTAATGGTCTGGAGGAGTAGTACTTGTGCAGTTGTTTGACTTGCAACCTGAATTCAACTGTGTGTGTGTGTGTGTGTTTTAATGGAGAAATATTTTTACTTGAAACAATGACTAACAGGCAAACTATGTTGGGTCAGATTTGGGGATTTTTTTCAGACATTTTCTCAACAATTAATGAGCCTGTTACTTCATGGAAAACTGACAAGTGTGTAGTACTAATGATGAAATTCAAGCTTTTAAGCAAAAATTAGGAATTTTTTTTTAAACAAAAAAGGGATTATAAGCTACTCAACAACTCCCGAAGTGTGCTGTTTAACTTATAATTATCATTATGAGCTGACAGCTTCCCAACACTTAAAGACTGTAATGATGAGATTGGTGGTGATATTAACAAATGTGATTTTTGACACTGTTAATAAAATGTGTCAATATACAAAACATCTATATAACTCAGTGAACTGGTATTTTTTAAATGACCAGTTATGATGTTACAAAGTCATACATGGGTAAAAGAATCATTCAAAGTAGAAGATAGACTGATGGATTTTTAGAGTAACAGTAAGAGAAGTTCATCAATATGGTTTCGGAATCCACATTGCAACTAATCCTTGAGAAACCACCACTTGTGGAAATTTGGTGAACTCTCCAAGAATATCCAAAATGATCTATGAAAATTAGCCTCCCTTTTCCAACTACATCTGAGCATGAGGTTGGATTTTTCTTCCTGTATTTCAACCAAAACACCTACCACAACAGATTGATTGCAGAAATAGCTGTGAGAATCCAGCTGTCTTCTATTAAGCCAGATATTAAATACATTTGCAGAAATGTGAGACATTGCCAGCCTTCTTACTAAATTACGTCTTGCCATGGTTCATTTTGATAAAAAGGATGTGACTTACGTAAACATGTAATGTGTTTGTTATTGGGTTGGCCAATGTGCTGTGTGCTAAGTCACTTCAGTTGTGTCCGACACTTTTCGACCCTGTGGACCATAATCCACCAGGCTCCTCTGCCCATGGGCTTCTTCAGGCAAGAATACTGGAGAGGGTCGCCATGCCCTCCTCCAGCGGATCATCCCAACCCAGGAATCAAACCTTAAGTCTCCTGCCTTGGCAGGCAGGTTCTTTACTACTAGCTCCACCTGGGAAGGTTAGCCAACACCTTAAATAAATTAAGAAGTATATATTTAAATGTCATAGTTTAAATTTCTAATATGGTAAATACCAGTAGATATAACCTACATAACAAAAGCTCTTTGGAATCCTAATTAATTGGTAAGAGTACAATGGAGTCGTAAGACCAAAAAGTCTGAGAACTGCTGTTCTATGTATGGTTTAACACTTGATCATCATCAAGTGTCAGTAAACAGGTCTATCGCACTCTTTTTCACTATTGCATGTTTTTTCATAGCTTACTTCACCACTCCCATTGATGCACACTCAGTTCAGTTCAGTCGCTCAGTCGTGTCCGAATCATTGCAACCCCATGAATCACAGCAGGCCTCCCTGTCCATCACCAACTCCCGGAGTTTACTCAAACTCATGTCCATTGAGTCGGTGATGCCGTCCAGCCATCTCATCCTCTGTCGTCCCCTTCTCCTCCTGCCCCCAATCACTCCCAGCATCAGGGTCTTTTCCAATGAGTCAAATCTTCGCATGAAGTGGCCAAAGTACTGGAGTTTCAGCTTTACATCAGTCCTTCCAATGAACACCCAGGACTGATCTCCTTTGGGATGGACTGGTTGGATCTCCTTGCAGTCCAAGGGACTCTCAAGAGTCTTCTCCAACACCACAGTTCACAAGCATCAGTTCTTCAGTGCTCAGCTTTCTTCACAGTCCAACTCTCACATCCATACATGACCACTGGAAAAACCATAGCCTTGACTAGATGGACCTTTGTTGGCAAAGTAATGTCTCCGCTTTTGAATATGCTATCTAGGTTGGTCATAACTTTCCTTCCAAGGAGTAAGCGTCTTTTAATTTCATGGCTGCAGTCACCATCTGCAGTGATTTTGGAGCCCCCAAAAATAAAGTCTGACACTGTTTCCCCATCTATTTCCTGTGAAGTGATGGGATGAGATGCCATGATCTTCGTTTTCTGAATGCTGAGCTTTAAGCCAACTTTTTCACTCTCCTCTTTCACTTTCTTCAAGAGGCTCTTTAGTTCTTCTTCACTTTCTGCTATAAGGGTGGTGTGGTCTGCATATCTGAGGTTATTGATATTTCTCCCAGCAATCTTGATTCCAGCTTGTGCTTCATCCAGCCCAGCATTTCTCATGATGTACTCTGCATAGAAGTTAAATAAGCAGGGTGACAATATACAGCCTTGTACTCTTTTTCCTATTTGGAACCTGTCTGTTGTTTCGTTGGAGAAGGCAATGGCAACCCACTCCAGTACCCTTGCCGGGAAGGTCCCATGGATGGAGGAGCCTGGTAGGCTGCAGTCCACAGGATCGCTAGCAGTCGTATACGACTTCACTTTCACTTTCATGTATTGGAGAAGGAAATGGCCACCCACTCCAGTGTTTTTGCCTGGAGAATCCCAGGGATGGGAGAGCCGGGTGGGCTGCCGTCCATGGGGTCGCAGAGTCAGACACGACTGAAGCGACTTAGCAGCAGCAGCAGCAGCTGTTGTTTTTTGTCCAGTTCTAACTGTTGCCTTCTGACCTGCATACAGGTTTCTTAAGAGGCAGATCAGGTGGTCTGGTATTCCCGTCTCTTTCAGAATTTTCCACAGTTTATTTTGATCCACACAGTCAAAGGCTTTGGCATAGTCAATAAAGCAGAAATAGATGTTTTTCTGGAACTCTCTTGCCTTTTCCATGATCCAGCGGATGTTGGCAATTTGATCTCTGGTTCCTCTGCCTTTTCTAAAACCAGCTTGAACATCTGGAAGTTCACGGTTCATGTATTGCTAAAGCCTGGCTTAGAGAATTTTGAGCATTACTTTATTAGCGTGTGAGATGAGTGCAATTGTGTGGTAGTTCCAGCATTCTTTGGCATTGCCTTTCTTTGGGATTGGAATGAAAACTGACCTTTTCCAGTCCTGAGTTTCCAGTCCTCAGCCACTGCTGAGTTTTCTAAATTTGCTGGCATATTGAGTGCAGCACTTTCACAGCATCATCTTTTAGGATTTGAAATAGCTCAACTGATATTCCATCACCTCCGCTAGCTTTGTTCATAGTGATGCTTTCTAAGGCCCACTTGACTTCACATTCCAGGATGTCTGGCTCTAGGTGAGTGATCACACCATCGTGATTATCTTGGTCATGAAGCTCTTTTTTGTACAGTTCCTCTGTGTATTCTTGCCACCTCTTCTTAATATCTTCTGCTTCTGTTAGGTCCATACCATTTCTGTCCTTTATCAAGCCCGTCTTTGCATGAAATGTTCCCTTGGTATCTCTAATTTTCTTGAAGAGATCTCTAGTCTTTCCCATTCTGTTGTTTTCCTCTATTTCTTTGCATTGATCGCTGAGGAAGCCTTTCTTATCTCTCCTTGCTATTCTTTGGAACTCTGCATCCAGATGCTTATATCTTTCCTTTTCTCCTTTGCTTTTCACTTCTCTTCTTTCCACAGCTATTTGCAAGGCCTCCTCAGACAGCCATTCTGCTGTTTTGCATTTCTTTTTCTTGGGGATGGTCTTGATCCCTGTCTCCTGCACAGTGTCACAAACCTTCGTCCGTAGTTCATCAAGCACTCTATCTATCAGATCTACTCCCTTTAATCTATTTCTCACTTCCACTGTACAATCATAAGGGATTTGATTGTCCTCTGTACTTATATCTTACACATTTCTACAAGTATTTTCATAAGACAAATTCCTAGAAGGACTGTTGAATCAAAATCCATGTATATTTAGGAAATTAATAGACATTTCTAAATTATACTCTTAAAAGATGGTATCATTTTAAACTTCTATCAAAAATGTGCCTTTCTTATCTTCTAAATCAGGTATTTTCTATTTATTATTATTATTATTATTTTACTATTTTGCCTCAGAAAAGAGGCTTACAGTGAAAGTCAGTAAGAAAGATAAATGAACAAAACCAGGTAAAAGGTAGGACTGTGGGGAGGTGTTATAGTAGAAATCTAGATAAATGGAAGAGACTATAGCTAAACATTACATTTTTCTTTGCCCTTCCAGGCAACTAAGGCAAAAAGAAACATGATTATTTATTAATCTTGCCCTATCTGATAGAGGGAAATCTATGAGAACTCAGAGAAAGATCTATTCCTAACACTCATATGCTAAGTATATCTTCACATGGATTTTTTTATCTTAAAATTTTTATTTTGTTTTGGTTTATTCTTTTTATTGAGTAGATAATACATTTGTATGGTTTTAAAATCTAAATAATATTAAAACATATACACTGAGAAGTCTCACTTTCATTCCATCCACATCCATCCTGTTCCCTTTGTCCTTTTTCATTTATTCTTTCACTAATTATGTGAAAATTCATGCAAATATAAGTATTAATATTTATTTTTACTTCTCTCCCTTTCATTCACAAAAGACAACATAGTCTATACTTTTGACATCTTATTTTTTTATTCCACAATCTACCTTGGAGTTCATATGATATCATTGTATTGAGGAGCAGGGTCCATTAAGATAGCCTGCCGGCTATATATGGTTATTTAAAATTAATAAAATTAAAATTTAACTCCTTGGCTGAACTAGCCCCATTTCAAGTGCTCAGTAGCTGCATGTGACTAGAGGCTACCATACTGGACAGAGTAGAATATTTCCATCATGGCAGAAAGGTCAATGCAGCTAACGTATTCAACTGTGTGGCTGTAACATAGTTAATGCTACCATCCCATATTGCTAAACATTTGGGTTGTTTGCAGTATTTTTTGTGTCATAAACTGTGTCCTATTATTGCATGAATTCTTTTGAAGTTGTTTAAAAAAATTTTTTTTGTATACAAAGAACCCGAATTGTTTATTCACTGGGTAAATGTCTTGGACAATCTATTCAAGGAAAATCACTTAGTCTGACTTGATGAAGACTGTATCCTCTGTGTACCAACAGAAACACTGATGGCCCATATTGAGGCCATATTTCCAGATCAGACTGTGCTGGTTTGAGCAGACACAGAATGAGTGAGAACCCTGGCTGAGTTTCCCCATGTGGCTTCAGTGATCCTGCCAGTGACCCAGCTTGCTTTTAGTGGTGCCAGCATGGAAATGACACATGAGTTTTTATAGAAGGGGCTCTGCAATAACAAAAGGCATGGTGAGATAAGGGCATCACTCAAGGCAGTGATTTCTCTGTAGGGTGGGACCTCTATGTTCGTGAGTCTGTCTAGTCCTTAACTCTGCAGGTCTGGAAATGCTCAGGCCCAAGTCATATTACCAACACTCATAAGACCCTGCTGGGTACCAAACGTTAGCAGTTAGTTGATCTTAAGTGGAGGTGATTCTTTAGGTTTACTGAAATCCTCATGCCTAGGACTCTACATTCCCAGAAGGCATCTCCCACCCAGGAGAAATGGATAATTCTGACAGATATTTCATCTAGACTTGATAGATTCCTGGCCCCAAACCAAGTATGCCTCTCATTCTATCAGATAACTGTGTCTACTGGGTTCACCATTCTCTGTATAGTATTACCCCTCTGGGCCATCTTCTCATAGATTCCTTGAGAACTAGCCCTCTTCTATTAACCTGCCTTTTCTTTGTATAGAGCACAGTATGCTTGGGAGATTTCACCTTGCTTGGTGATGGTCAAGTTTCAATGTAAAGTCTTCCCTAAGCTCTTCAATCATATATTAATAACTACAATATCTTTGGTATATGCTATTGTGATATCTAGTGGTTTTAGAATATGTTCACAGATTCTTACTAATCTCATTAAGAGATGGCATTTAATCCCTGCCATGTATCTCCTCCCTTCCACAAGTGTGATCTGGGTTTTGTGATTTGCTTCTAATGAATAGCATACGGTGGAAGTGATGGGTTATAACTTGGGAGCTGCTGCTGCTGCTAAGTCGCTTCACTCGTGTCCGACTCTGTGCGGCCCTATAGACGGCAGCCCACCACACTTCCCCACCCCTGGGATTCTCCAGGCAAGAACATTGGAGTGGGCTGCCATTTCCTTCTCCAATGCATGAAAGTGAAAAGTTAAAGTGAAGTTGCTCAGTCGTGCCCGACTCTTCGCGACCCCATGGACTGCAGCCTACCAGGCTCCTCTGTCCATGGATTTTCCAGGCAAGAGTACTGGAGTGGGGTGTCATTGCCTTCTCTGATAACTTGGGAGACTAGGTCATAAAAGGTACTGTGGTTCTTCTCTGTTTTGATCTTTCCTTTTTAAAATAGATTTATTCAAATTATCTTTTTCAAAAAGTATCTATTTATTTATTTGACTGCGCCAGGCCTGCGATCAAATCTGGGCCCCCTGCATTAGAAGCACAGAGTCTTAGCTGTTGGATCACCAGGGAATTACCTGCTTTGCTGTCTTGGATCACCCTGGGAGAAGCCAACTGCCATGTCTCAAGGACACCATACCAGTCCTGTGGAGCGGTCCACATGGTGAGCAACTGAGGCCTCGTGCTGAAAGCCAGCAGCCACTTGCAAGGTGAGGGAATGAGCTGCATAGAAAATGAATCCTTCAGCCCAAAGCAAACCTTCAGAGGCCTCCAACCCTGGTCAACCTCTTGACAACCTCATGACAGAACCTTAGCTAGTACAACCCACCCACAGAGACTGCATGAAATAATAAATGTTTGTTATTTTATACTACTACGTTGTGTTAGCAGTGACAGATAACTAATATACCCTAGACGGCTGAGATCATCCTTTATTTATTTGGCTGCCTTGGATCTTAGCTGGGGCACATGGGATTTTTTCTTTTGTTGTGGTGTGTGGGCTTAGTAGTTGCAACGTGTGGGCTTAGTTGCCCCATGGCATGTGGGATCTTAGTTCTCCAACCAGGGATTGAATAATATCCCTGGCATTGCAAGGCAGATTCTTAACCACTGGACCACCAGGGACATCCCCATCGTTGCTTAAGAATTTCCTTCTCAGAAGGTAATCTCCCTGTTCTACAGGGTCCCTGAAGAGCACAGTAGCCTGTGAACCATCATTTCCTTACCCATAGAAGGCAAACAGGTGTGAAGGGTGCAAAGCAGGGGCTCAAATGGAACGTGTCGTTAATATTGTTGTCATTAATGTCATTAGTGAATAGGACATTGAAGAAGCACTGGACATCGCCTTTTGCCCTTTTATATTCACCCCTCATCTCTTTTTACTCTATTCTGTATCCTAGGAGACTGACTTCCATGGGCTATATCTCTTGCACTCAGGCTTCCAGTAAGGTTTTGCAAATGGGAAATAATGGAGATAGGAGGGCCAGAGGAAAGTAAGGAGAGAGATATTTTTCTTGGTTTCCTCTCTGCCAGGTCACTGTGGTTTGGCTTTGTGCCTCTAGCTAAGGCCACGGCTCTGTCAAGGGACCTTCTCCATATACACCCCGTATACACTGCTTCCTCCCTTCTCCCCTCTAAGCCTAGGGATGGTAACTGCTCCCCAGGGTTGCTGGCCTCAGGGTGCTGCACTGGCACGGGGTAGTTTCCCTAAACTTTGCTCTGATACTTTTGAGAATAGTCCCTTTATAAATCCTCTTCCACTGGCGGTCCAGTGGCTTGGACCAGGCACTTTCACTGCTGTAGGCCTGATTTCAATCCCTGGTCAGGGAACTAAGATCATGCAAGCTGCATGATGGAGCCAAAAAAATTCTCCTCCAATCACATAGATCCCCTGCAAGGATCCTGAGTGACACATAGCTTATAAATGGTGTAGTAGTGCTAGTTATGGTTGTTTTTAATAATAATCTTAGGTAACAAAAACACATGGTATAATCTGAAAGATTGCTGTGAATCAAAATAGGTAGAAGATGGAGTTGAGAAACATCTCAGGAAATGGTTATGCAGAATATCTTGAGTCAACTTCTCTGGCCAATTTGTGTATTCTGCCTGATGTCTGCAAGAAGATTCCACAAGTTGGCTTACAGATGACTGTTGTCAACAAAATGAAAGTGATGACAATCAGTAATCACAAACTTAAGTAGTTCTTAACCACCGAGTAGAATCTTTGGAACCCACCGTAACAATTGCATGGCTCAAGCATTTTTCTGAACCTCAAGTGTTATTCAGTGCTGTAAAATAGGGGTAGACTGGTGTCACAGAGGGGGGCAAGAGTGTTGCAACAATATATGGCTCCGCTTAGTAGCTTCTTGCATTCCTTGTATTCTATTTATTTTTATTTTCGTTGTGCCAGGCCTTGTTATGGCATGCAGGGCTTGCTTTAATGGTACCACATGGGATCTTAGCTCCCCATCCAAGGATCAGACCTGCGTCCCTTGCATTGAAGTCCGATTCTTAACCACTGGACCGCCAGAGAAGTCCTGCTTCTCGAGTTCTCATATGTCAGTTATATTATTTCCTCACTGTAGGCCTTAAAAAACCATAACTTATTGCTTAGAAAGTCATAAACATTGAAATGTTAACAAATGTTAGAAAGTGAAGTCGCTCAGTTGTGTCCGACTCTTTGTGACCCCATGGACTGTAGCCTACGAGGCTCCTCTGTCCGTAGGATTTTCCAAGCAATAGTACTGGAGTGGATTGCCGTTTCCTTCTCCAGGGGATCTTCCCAACCCAGGGATTGAACCCAGGTCTCCCGCATTGTAGACAGACGCTTTACTGTCTGAGCCACCGGGGAAGTTAGTTAACTAATGTTTGACTATGATTGTAAATCTTTCTCATCTCCTATTTTCCCTGTTTCACATTCTAATCTACTACAAACTAAATAGCCAGATGTCAAATTTTGTTTCAGTGGGCATGATGCTGGAAAGAATGAGTATTGGAAAGCAGCTTATTTTATCCTTGAGGCCTTCATGCCCATGTGGAGCTCCTTTTGAAGAAAGCTGGCCACGTGACCCTGCCACCATGAAGCAAGGGTGGGCAACAAACCCAAGAAGAGTTGGCTGTATAGGCTGACCAGCAGCCAATGAGACAACCCCAAAAGGACAACAGTAACTAGAACCAATCAGACCTTGTCTTTTGGAAGGTTTGAGTATGAGCCTCAAGAGGGCATCCACGACTTCCCTAGGGGTCCAGTGGTTAAGAGTCCACCTGCCAATGCGGGAGACGTGGTTCAATCCCCGGTCTGGGAAGATCCCACATGCAGTGGAGCAACTAAGCCTGTGCACCACAAGTACTGAGCCCGTGTGCTGCGCGTACTGAAGCCCACGTGCCTAGAGCCCATGCTCTGCAACAAGAGAAGCCGCTGCAGCGAGAAACCTGTGCACTGCAACCAGAGAGTAGCCTCCTCTTGACACAGCTCAAGAAAGTCCACTCACAGCAACGAAAACCCAGCACAGCCAAGAAATAAATAAAATTTTTTATAAAGAGGCACTGCATGCCGAGGAGGCCTGGGAAGAGGCAGAAGTCTACAGAGGAACAGAGAGGAGGGAGCAGAAGCCCCAAGGCTCTAGGCGCTGTAACTGTAAGGGCAGAGAGTAGCTTTGTTGCCTGATGCTGGAGCATTGTGGTCAGGGGTGTATAGGATGCCAGGGACTATTAGGCAATGCTCCAGCCATCAGAGCTTCAGTGATCCCAGATGACCCCTACACCATGTCCTGTTTATCTCCAGATCTGTTTTCAGGAGAGACAGTTGGTACAGTGTAGGTGCTCCCGTGTATGTGGTGACCTGAACTGTTTTTGTCTATTTATTTAGGAAGGTAAACTGTGGAGAGGTAAGGAACTCAGACTCACTCTAACCAAAGTATTACTTTCTTTCTTTTTTTTTTCTTCTTAATTTAAGCATTTGATCTATGGAGGCTGGAATATCTATTAAAATTTACTCAAGAAGAGACATACTTTTGAGCTGAGGTCCTATTTTCCAGTTTCTTTTTCTTTCATTTTGAGTCTGGCAGGAGGTTTTTATATTGCCTCCCAGGTGCGGAGACCAGCGACTATGTAGTGCTTGTAAAGAATGAAATGAGTTTGGAAAAAAGTTAAACGAAATTCCTTTCCAAGATGCCATTAGTTTTAAAAGTCCTACTCGGAGTATCAGCTAGCGTGACTTTTAGACACTCAATTCAAGGTCATGAAATTCCTCTCCCCACTCCTCTCTACTTTTCAACCTTTCGGCTACCCCAACTCCCACCCACTTCTTTCATTGCCTTCTGGGACTGTCTTGGCTCTTCTATTCTTGCCTTTCTCTGTGTTCTCTGACACAGTGTAACACTTGCCAGCACCAGACAGTTATTACACGGTGTTGATACATAAGAAGCCCAAGGTGCTGGCATGAGGGACAGAGCAGGGCTCAGTGAGGACATTCATTGCCAACAATCACTCACAAGAGGATGGAGAGCATAGCAATGGACCCAGGAAAGCCAGAAAACAAAGGCTTGCTAAACAAAGAAACGGAGATGCCATAAAGGACACATTTGCCTACAAAAAATATTTAAAATTTCTGAGTGACAAAAGATACCATAAACTCAGAAAGCAAAGGGCAGAATGGGGGGAAATATTTTTAACACAAGTAGCAGACAAAAGGTAAATGTCCTTTCTATACAAAGAGTGTTCTACAATTTAATAAGAAAAACAGAAACAGCCCAATAGAAAAGTGGGTTTTTAGTTCGTTTTGTTTCTTTCTTTTTTTTTTTTTGGCTACACTGCAGCATGAAGGATCTTAGTTCCCCTACTAGGGATGGAACCCATGTCCCTTGCAGTGGAAATGGGGAGTTGTAACCACTGGACTACCAGGGAAGTTCCCTGTTAAGGTTTGAACCGGCAATTCATAGAGGAGAAAATGCAAACTTTCAGAAGACACAAAATGATACTTGATCAGAGAAAGTCAACCCAAGACAATGAGATGTTCTCTTTTGCCCATCAGATTAGAAAAAACTAAAAAGACAGATAGTACCTAAGGAATGACTGGATTCTTATATTGTTCATGATATATCAAGTTAAAACATTGACTAGCTACTAGACAACATGATTCATTTCTGTATTTTAAAAAGCCCTGAAGAAAGAGAGAGTGATCAATAGGTGGTCCAATTAAACTTGAAGAAAAATAAAGGAGGAGTCACAGAAAACTTAACCTAGAAAGTGGAAAGTAGGGTTTTGTGAAGTCTTTGTACAATTCTTTCTTTTTACATACAGATGAGCTGTGGGTGGATTTTACTTTATGTGTTTTCACTAATTTTCAACCAAGTTATAAAATGTGATGTCAGTGATAAAATGTGATATTACAAGGATGCTTGTGATAACTGATTGATCTGTGACATGTCTGCTTTGCTTTAGGCACTGTGCTAGGATATTTTAGTATCTCACAACCCCCTATGAAAGATACTATTAGAACTATTTTGCAGTTGAAGATGATGGAATGTAGCCAAAGTGACTGGTCCATAGACTCTGGCTGTGGTCATGGCTTATAGGCAATTCAAAGCAAAGGTGTGGTCAACACAGGTGATACCTAGGTTGTTATAAGGACTGGATTTAAAGCTTTCAATGGGATGAATCCCCTTTAAATCACATGAATAGTCCTTAAAAACTGGGTCTCAGTGTATGCTTCCCCAGCTGAGGTCTAGACCCCCTTCTTTTGGCTTTTGATAGTCCCAGCTCCCTAGAATTGCCATACTCCCAGCAGACCCACAGGAAGGCGAGGGAAGGTAAGGGTTTGAAGTCCCAAGCACTCATAGGCAACTTTACGTATACCAGTCAGTGGTCCAGACTATCCACTGTCTACATTTTCAACAATACTTCCAGCTCTTGCCATCTCTTTCTCAGTGTAAGTCCCCACCTGGGAAATACCCGGAAGCACCCCTTCCACAAAGCTGGCAGCCCTTTCCCAGACCTTGGCCATGACTCCCAATCTCTGTTGAGTCTAAGTTTGTATATAGGAGAGAGGGTGCTAGTCTTTTGTACTGGGGTAGAGGAAGGAGGAGTCTGTTTAGGGCCAAAGCTACCAGGAGAAATTGGAGCCAGGGAAGCCAGTGACATCTGAGAAGGGAGGGAGTAAGGGGAGCAGGAGAGCAAGTAGTTCTGAAATGAGCCTGAAAGGGTCATTTCAAAGGCAGGGGAAGGTGGGGGCTTCTGGGACCATAACACCACTCTGGGGAATAAGGTAGCCCGCCAAGTACAAGACACTATGAAAGAGACAGCAAACATCTGATACAGGCCCTCCTTTTATGCTTAAATGATCCTAGTGTGCATTTATGTGTGGGGGGGGGAGGGGAGTGGAGCCTTCCAAGTTCTATTGACTTGATTCAAATATCAGGGTGGTGGTGGTGGTGCTTAGTCGCCAAGTCATGTCTGACTCTTTGCAACCCCATGGACTGTAGCCTGCCAGGCTCCTCTGTCCATGGGATTTCCCAGGCAAGAATACAGGAGTAGGTTGCCATTTCCTTCTCCAGAGGATCGTCCCAACCCAGGGATTGAACCCATGTCTCCTGCATTGGCAGGAGGATTCTTTACCGATTGAACCACCAGGGAAGCCCCAGGTATCAGCATAGCTGATCTATATTTTGAATTTCCCCACCTTCCAGCTGAGACTCTTCCCTCCTCTTTGCAAGCCACTGTCCCAGGTTTGCTGGGGGCTGGACAGATGACCCGAGATCAGTCTTGCCTACCAAATCAGATCTGCTTTCCTAGGGCAGGCAGACCTGCTCAGCTCAGCTCAGGGACCTTTGGAAACCTGCTAGGTGTTACCAGGTCATGGCCTTAAAACTTCTTTTACTGCAACCCTTCCCAAGAAATACATGTTCCATCATGACTCATTATGTAGGTGCTCACTAGCATGTACGTGTGTGTGTGCACACACACACAAACTGAAACAGAAGCTTCAACAAACAATACTAAATATTCACCCTAATTATCTATGTTGCACTCTTGTTTGCCATTCTGGCTTTTTTCATGTTTTGAAACGTAACTGCTCACAACCACTCAGTTGATTTCAATACTGATGGGTTAAGACCAGCAGTTTGGAAATGAACTCAATTATACAGACATTTTGGAGGGAATACTTCAGTTTGCCATAGCCATACATATATAGGATAAACCAGGATGAAGGGCAAGCTGTGGTCCAAGGTCATCTCTTGGATCCTTCTCAGTGAGAGAGTCTCAGTCACCATAGGATTGACTGTATTGAGTCATATGATGAAAGGGACCCCTGTCATTCTAGAATAAAAGAATAAGATTAATTATTGAGGGCTTTCTATATGCCAGGTATTGTTCTAAACACTTTACTGCAATTAATGCTTTTAATCCTCATGATACCACCATGCCATACATAGTAATATTAATCCCTGGAGAACAGATGGTTTGAAAACTTAACTCCAGGAAATAGCTAATAAGTATGGATACGAAAAACAAAATCAGCAGACTGGGTCCAGAGCCTCCAGCTCCTAAGCACCACACCTGCCTCCTCCCTATCCCAGACATTCTTGGACCCTTTGTTACTGGTTCATTTTGTCATCTTTCAGAGAATGCCATCCAGGGATTTCTCTGGTAGTGCAGAGGCTAAGCCTCCAGGCTCCCAAATCCTGCAGGGGGGCAGGACTTGATCCCTAGTCAGGAAACTAGATCCCATGTACCTCAACTAAGACCTGGCATATATATAATTTTTTTTTTTTTAAGAGAGAGAATGCCATCCAGTGCTGAGCTCAGCAGGCTCTGGCTGGAATTCCACAGTGGACATAGGCTAGAGCAGGCCTGGTCAGCAATCCAAGACCCTTTAGTTCTGGTGGCCTCTGCTGAGCTGTCCTTCAACACATAAGCACCTCAGACTCAGGAGATCAGGGCTAGAAGGCATCTCAGAAACTATTCAGTTGCCCAGGGACTTTCATATGTAGTGAAAAGGGCACAGTCACCCCCTGTCCCAGGACCTCCACTTGTCTCTGTTGGAGTTTCTGCATAAGCTCATGCTTGAACATAATAGTTTTGCTGTTAAAACAAACTTGTTTGTCTGTTTGCTTATGGAGAGGTGCTTAGGGAATTCACTTTCTTTTGGAAACTAATTCATTGAACATTTTATTATTGTGGTAAAATATACATAATGTAAAATTTACTATTAGCAAAATTTAGAACTTTCACAGTGTTCTACAGTATTCACCACTACCTAATCCTGGAACATTTTCATCACCCCAATGGGAGACCTCAATACTGTTAAGTAATCACTCTCTGTTAACCTCTCTCCCTAGCCCATGGCAACCACTAATCTACTTTCCGCATCTGGGGATTTGCCTATCCCTGGTATTTCACATAAATGAAATCATGCAATGTGTCTGTTGTGCCTGGCTTTTTTCACTTAGTACAATATTTTTAAGGTTCATCCGTGATGTAGCATGCACCAGTACTGAATAATATTCCATTGTATGTATATACCACAGGGCTTCCCAGGTGACTCAGTGGTAGAGGACCCACCTGCCAATGCAGGAGATGTGGGTTTGATCTCTGGGTTAGGAAGAGTCCCCTGGAGAAGGAAATGGCAACCCACTCCAGTATTCTTGCCTGGGAAATCCCATGGACAGAGGAGCCTGGCAGGCTACAGTCCGTGTGTAGCGGAGTTGGATACAACAGATATAACTGAGTGATGACCTAACAAAAACAATGTATATACCACATTTAAAAAATCCATTTATCATTTGAGGGACATTTGAATTGTTTCCACATTTCTTCTGTGACTAATGCTGCTATGATCAGTTTTGTATAGGTTTGTGTTTAAACACCTATTTTCAATTCTTTGGGGTATATAACCCAGGACAGGAATAGTTGGGTCATATGTTTAAGTTTCTAAGGAACTGCCAAAGTGTTTTCTATAGTGCCTGCCTGCACCACTTTGCATTCACACCAGCAATGTATGAGTGTCCTGATTTTCCTGTGTCCTTGCCAATACTTGTTACTTTCTACTTTAAAAAGCTATAGCTGTCCTAGCGGGTGTGAAGTGGGATCTTGTGGTTTCGATTTTCATTTCCCTAGTGACTACTGATACTGAACATTTTTTCCATATTCTTATTGGTCATTGACTATTTTCTTTACAGAAATACCTATTCAAGTCCTTTGCCCATTTTGTAATTGTGTTTTTTGTCTTTTTGTGATGAGCTGTAATCACAATAAACTGTGGAAAATTCTTCAAGAGATGGGAATACCAGACCACCGGACCTGCCTCTTGAGAAACCTGTATGCAGGGCAGGAAGCAACAGTCAGAACTGGACATGGAACAACAGATGTGTTCCAAATAGGGAAAGGAGTATGTCAAGGTTGTATATTGTCACCCTGCTTATTTAACTTCTATGCAGAGTACATCATGAGAAACGCTGGGGTGGAAGAAGCACAAGCTGGAATCAAGATTGCTGGGAGAAATATCAATAACCTCAGATATGCAGATGACACCACCCTTATGGCAGAAAGTGAAGAAGAACTAAAGAGCCTCTTGAAAAAAGTGAAAAAAGTTGGCTTAAAGCTCAGCATTCAGAAAACTAAGATCATGGCCTCTCGTCCCATCATTTCACAGGAAATAGATGGGGAAACAGTGGAAACAGTGTCAGACTTTATTTTTCTGGCTCCAAAATCACTGCAGATGGTGATTGCAGCCATGAAATTAAAAGACGCTTACTCCTTGGAAGGAAAGTTATGGCCAACCTAGACACATATTAAAAAGAAGAGACATTACTTTGCCAACAAAGGTCCATCTAGTCAAGGCTATGGTTTTTTCCAGTGGTCATGTATGGATGTGAGAGTTGGACTATAAAGAAAGCCGAGCACTGAAGAATTGATGCTTTTGCACTGTGGTGTTGGAGAAGACTCTTGAGAGTCCCTTGGACTGCAAGGAGATCCAACCAGTCCATCCCAAAGGAGATCAGTCCTGGGTGTTCATTGGAAGGACTGATGCTGAAGCTAAAACTCCAATACTTTGGCCACCTGTTATGAAGAACTGACTCATTGGAAAAGACTCTGATGCTGGGAAAGATTGAGGGCAGGAGGAGAAGAGGATGAGAGAGGATGAGATGGCTGGATGGCATCACTGACTTGATGGACATGGGTTCGGGTGGACTCTGGGAGTTGGTGATGGACAGAGAGGCCTGGCGTGCTGCGGTTCATGGGGTCACAAAGAGTCAGACACGACTGAGCGACTGAACTGTAGGAGTTTTTAATATATTCTGATAAAATAAGTTCCTTGTCACTTATATGAAATGCAAATATTTTGTCTCATTTTGTCGGCTGTCGTTGCACTCTCTTGACAGTATTTTATCTTAAATATTTATTTTTAATTGATTGATGATTGGTTTACAATATTGGTTTGATTTCTGTCATACCTCAACATGAGTTAACCATAGGTGTACGTATATCCCTTCCCTCTTGAATCTTCCTCCCCCCGCCCATTCCCACCCCTCTAGACTATTACAGAGCCCCAGTTTGAGTTTCCTGGGTCTACAGCAAATTCCCCTTGGCTCTCTATTTGCATATGTCAGTGTATTTACATATGTCAGTGTATATGCATCCGTGCTACTCTCTCCATTTATCTCACCCTCTCCCTCTTCTCCCCTTCCCTTGTCCATAAGCCTGTTCTCTATGTCTGCGTCTGGATTGCTGCTCTGCAAACAGAACCATCCTTCTAGATTCCATATGTATGCATTAATATACGATATTTGTTTTTCTCTTTCTGACTTATTTCTCTCCATATAATAGGCTCTAGGTTCATCCACCTCATTAGAACTGACTCAAATGCATTCCTTTTTATGACTGAGTACTATTCCATTGTGTGTATGTTCCACAGCTTCTTTATCCATTCATCTTGACAGTGTCTTTTGATACACAAGTTTTAAATGTTGATAAAGTTCAGTTCATCCATTTTTCCCCTTTTATTCCTTATGTTTTCAGTTTCGTTTTAAAAAACTACCAAATCTGAGTTCATGGTTTTCTCCCGTATGTTCTCTTAAGAGTTTCATGGTTTTAGATCTTATATTTAAAGCTTTGATTCATTTTGAGTTAATTTTTAATATGGGATGAGGTAGGATTCAAACTTCATTCAGTTTTCCTACC